>JADWQK010001596.1:788106-958727 GCA_017933935.1 Sesamia nonagrioides
TCAGCAATTACTGAATACGGTCTTTTGAGTAGCCAAGCCTGAGAATCTCAGACAGACATGTTTTATTGTTTGATCATTATGCCAGAATGTACCTACCTATATACTGACATTTTGTGCATATTGCTTTTTTGTATTTAACAATGGGATCTGTTAAGGTTGACAAATCGGTGATCGATCAACAAAATTGAAACCTTTTGTTCAATGGTTTCTGGTGGTCTAAAAGACTCTATTGTTCAAATTTATTTGTCACATGGTTAACGCTTGATGATGATTTCTTTTTTTTTATGAATTTCTCCTGTATCGTGGGTGCGTTTACAACATATAAACTCACATACACAAACAACTAGTCCCAGAAAAACTATTTGTAAGTCGTACTAATATGTATTTGTTCCGTGCGGGAATCAAACCCGCGACACGAAACGCAGCAGTCAAACATTTAACCACATACGCCAACCGTGCCGTCATACGAAAATTCGATCCATAACACAGAATCTGAATAGTGTTGAACTGAAGAATTATTTAGTTTTGTTCAGTAAATCATTATTGTCCTTCAGATGTTCTCTTTCATCACATCCAACGACAACAATGACGTGAATAAAATTTTCATTGCATGGCAATAAGATTATCCATGATTTTTTTTTTTAATATTCAAGGACCACTTTATTGATTTTCTCTAATGACAGCTTTGTTGATAGCACACTACAAATATCACCATCGGGCTTTAGAATCGCATTTTTACCAGTTCGACTTTTTTTTTTTGTTTTTTTTTTTTCATATCAAGGTAATTGTTTGATTGACAAACGGGCGTACCTTTTATACATCTATCGGAACATCTTTTAATTAGGGAAATGATTTAACCCTAATGGAATTGAGATGAAAACTTAGTTTCTTGATAAATTTTTTATAACAACGTTTTGCCGATACCTACTGATTTCGACCTAGCTTTTATGGGTGCATCAAACAATCCCAATATTTTTATAGATGTTAGGCACCATAAGCCATGAATGTTTGGTCCAGAGACATTTGATGGTTGTAGACTATACTTTAGATAGTTTCATTAACTTTCAAGTTTTATCATTTATTATGATAAATCTACTACGGGAATCAGTGAGCATTGTCTATATGTAGACAGACTTTTTATTTTTATGAGTTTTCATTTTTTTTTTTTTGGGTCGTTATCTTTATTGTTGTCAATTGACTCAAGGTTAAGAGCTTTTCTTTCGTTGATCCTGGTTCTGCAGTGGGTCTTGAAATGTCCTCGGAACCATATTTTATGTAATTCTGGTTAATTGCAGGGCAGGAACAATACCACTTTTGTAATTTTGCAATTTCTGTTTTTGCCATAATTTATGCGATTCTGATTAATTGCAGGGCAGGAACAATTATCACTTTTGTGATTTTGCAAGTCATTTTGTTTAGTGTCAATTTTGCCATATTTTATGCAATTCTGATTAACTGCAGGGCAGGAACAATTATGTATCACTTTTGTGATGGGTTGCTTGAGGAACAATTATGTATCACTTTTGTGATGGTTTTGCAAGCAACCTCTTTTTAATTAAAAGTATTTGGTTTTAGTGTCAGTTTTGTTTAGTGTCAATTTTGTTGAGGCTGGTACTTGTTGAACTTGTACTGACTATTGTGGCATTTTCGCACCGTCGTTTAACAGATTCACAGAATACAGAATTTTATGTCTTTTCGATTGTTGCTGTCACAAATTCAGTTTTCATGTTGCTGTGCCAAGTCAGAGATATAGACAGCACGTATTGTAGTAAGAGAATTTACAGATTACTCAATAATTTAAGGTAACTTGAATTATTTCTTATCATCGTTTAATAATCAACAAAAGTACATGTATATTTCCTGTTGAAATATAATCAACAACTTGGGTTATTTATAACCAATTGTTCTTTCTCGTAGTTCAATCATTACAACCAGTTCAACCTTCACAGATTTTATATAGACACTAGTTAGTTTTAACCGGCAAGAATAATTATTCTTTACCTTACTTCGATTTGACCGAAGGGGGACTTTTGTTAAAACTGATACATTTACGTTATTTTATTATGACACTAGTGTTAGTCTTAACAGTAAGATAATAAATAATTCCGTACTTTTGTTGGAACTTCTGTTAAAACTGGCACATTAACGATATTTTCGTTGCGACGTTTTTTCCTTATTTATTTTGTGTAATACACTGTTTTAATAGTTATAAAGATATTTTTTTTTTCTTTACTTCGATTTTACCGAAGTGGAACTTTAGTTAAAATTGTTACATTAACGATGTTTTCATTGGAATGTTTTTTTATTTCTGAATTTTGTGTATTACACAAGTTAGTTTTTATAGTAAGATAATAATTTCTTACTTTACTTCGATTTTACCGAAGTGGAACTTTTGATCAGATTTATACATTCACGATATTTTCTTTAGAATGTATTTTTTATTTTCCTTGAGTTGTGTGTACATTATTGGTATTTTCGAATAATATTTCATTGGTAGGTATTATCTACATACGGATTTGGTCAACCATTCAGTAAGCATTTAGGTCATAATTTAAGGTATTGTACCCATATTTACATAAATGGTATTACCTCATAAATGACGGTTATATAATATCATCACCCGTTTTCGGCAGAATACCAGTATTTTCAACGGAACGACTGCCTGCCTGACCTCCACAATCCAGTTATTGGGTAATTCCCCATGATAAGACTGGTTGTCAAACTTTCGGGCTACTGACTACCCCTAACGACTGTCAAATATCCATAAATGTCAGCCGGGAGCAACGGTTTAACGTGCTGTTTAATCTTGTGTAACACACTATCAGTAGCAATGGGTTTCATTTTGACAGTTCAACAACATTCATTGCATTATTTCCGTTGTTGAGCACACATTTTCGAACATAATATGAAACAATGGATTGGCAATATGCTTCGAAATGGTTCCAATTAATAGTAATGGCGCGTTACACAATTAGGGTGCTGATCGATCGACCTTTGCGGGGCTGTCAATGGTTAGCCACGAGCCCCACGATGGTTTTATATTAGGTATTTGAGTTGAATTTAAGTGGTCGATCTGTGCATCACGTTCTCGTCTCAGCTGATCGCCACGTAGATTGAGCATAGATAAGAAGATAATTGCTTAAAGATACATGAATTTATATGGAAATTGTAACCACCACGACTAGTGTATGGTTACACTTAAGTTTTTTTTTTTTTTTTTGTATATTTAAAACTCTCTACACAAACAAACACTGTGCAACCATATTTTCATGCTGACCAAATTCCGTAAGCAGATAATTTCAGTAATAGTTTTACTTACTGCGCTTTTACTCGTCGCCAATGTGGTGTTCACTATAATCACTTATAGGGGCTTTGAGGTTTGAAGTAAAACCACCAAATTATCAGTAAGTACACACAGCTTAAGGGGCACGTCTAGTCGCCACTCGGGATAGAGTGGGAATGCCTTGAGGTGCTACATTAAGCTGTGTGCCACATTTAATTGTATATACATCACAACTCCAAATAACGAATTTGCAACATATCCTACTCCGTCGATCAATCCTCTTTTGAATCTGTGTTGAATTATTCGCTGGGACCTCAGTAATTCGTTGTAATAATTTAGTTCACTCGTGCTTTGTTCAAGTTGGTTAATCAGAACATGAAATTGCATCATCCAGTCTTCGCAGCGAGCTTGCTTTATATGAGATACGAATGCTTGTAAACTGTCCACATTGCGCCAATAATTTGTCATATTGTAATAGAATACTAGTTTCCATTCATCCCTTATTTCTTGTAGATCTGCAATCTTGTCAAAGTAAAGAGTTTGATTTTTTGTCAGTTGAGTAATTTTCATATTTTGTTGGATCGTAGGTGTTATCAATGTCATAATTAGCATCAGCATATAACATACTAAGTTGTTCCAGGTAAGCCTTTTAGCTCGGCTTCGTCTGTTTTTGGGTAGCTTGTCACTTTCAGGGTTAATTTGTTCCTCAACATTCACTAGTGGTACCAGTTTTGTAATAGGTCGTTTAGTTTCGCCTTTTGCAGTTTGTAATGTCACAACTCTAGTGTGGCCGTCCTTTCCAGGGTGTAACTCCGCTACACGACCCAATGCCCATTTTCCCGCAGGTAGCCTTTCATCTTTAATGCATACAATGTCATTTTTCTTTATGTCAGTATTGTGTCGTTTCCACTTTAGTCTTGCTTGTAGTTGTTGGAGGTATTCTTGCGACCACTTCTTCCAGAAATCCTTGCTAAGTTGTTGTACAATTTGCCATCTCGTTTTTAAACGATAAGTATTGTCTATGTCGGGTTCTGGAATTGTCATGAGTGATGTGCCGGTTAAGAAATGCCCTGGCGTTAAACAGTTTATCTCTTCAACATTCTCTGAAACGGTGCATAGTGGTCGCGAGTTCAAGCAAGCTTCTATCTGACACAGCAGAGTGGTAAATTCTTCGTATGTCAGCCGTTGGTCTCCAATGACCCGTTTGAGATGATATTTCATGCTCTTCACAGCAGCTTCCCACAGTCCGCCAGCGCTTGGCCAGACCGGGGCATTGAAGTGCCATTGAACTCCCATTTCTGATATTTTGCCCAAGAAGAAATTGTCAATGTTTTCTACAATGCATTTGTATTGCTGCAGTAGGATCCGGTTTGCACCCACAAAATTCGTGCCGTTGTCACTGTACATGTCCCGTGGCGTACCTCGACGTGCACAGAAGCGCTTGAAAGCCGATAGGAATGCTGTACTGGATAGTTCTGATACCAGTTCTAGATGAATGGCTTTTGTTGCTAGACAAACAAATACTGCAACGTACGCCAGCAATGTTCTGACACCTCGGCCTTTACTTGCCTTGATCTCAATGTGTCCAGTAAAATCGACACCTGTATGTGTAAACGGGCGAGATACTGTCACTCTCGGCTCTGATAGATCAGCCATAATCTGGTATAACCTGGAGACGTCATAGAATCGCATGCATCTCCATTGATATCTTCCACTTCCCAGTATTTTGACAAGTCGTTAACTTCATTAACTACAACGTTGCAATTAAATGTTTTGGTGACATCGCCTGACAATATCCACCCCAACCGTGTTTGTTGGGCCATGGGTTCATTAACCTCCCCTTTGACTAAGCCATTCATGAGTATTTCGGAAAGTACGTGTGCATCCAGAAGTATGTCAATGGGCCTAGATAAGTTGTAATCTGGGTCGGCTAGTGTGATGTCTGTCACATGAGCCCAAGGTTTCTTTGCAAATGTAACATTAGGCAGACTGTTTACTACCCGTGTCATGATTAATGCCTCTGTTGTAAACTTGAAGTCGTTATATAAGGACCTGCAGGATAAATCGACCTTTCCTTTACTCCTGTTGGATAAAGTACCTATGCCGTTTATGTTTGCATTCAGCTGTTGACGCTTTATGCCCAATCTCTGAGCTGCATTCTCCGTTATCAACGTAATTTGTGAGCCCTGATCAACTAGAGCCCTTAGTGTAATGTAGTCACCTCCAGCTGTGGCTACTTGTAATAAAGCTGTTGGCAATAATATTTCATCATCATTATTGGATGCGAAGTTATTTTGTAAATCTTTGTTCGACTTAGTTGAAGTCGATGACGACGGTTTAGGCGCTGTTTGTGTTGCTAAGGGCGTTTGTGCTGAATTCACCATAACGCTGTGCAAAAGCGTATTGTGCTGTTCGTTGCAATCTCTGCATCTTTTCTGGGATGCACAGTAACCCTTAATATGCACATACAAACAATTTTTGCATATTTTATTGTTTTCTATAAATGCCATTTTTTCCTTACTCAACATGTCAGCGAATTTAGAACATTGAAATAATGCATGATTCGTGTTGCACAATGGACAACTAATCTTGCTGAATTGTCCAGTGTTTGACGCATGGAAATTGCGAGAGTGGGTTGCTGAACTTTTATTGGGTTGTGACTTGAAATTTTTTCCGAATGTATGTGGCGTCTTAACATGTGGTTTTGAAGCAGGTTTATCACCGTTTTCTGACCTTTTCCTGTGCAACGGTTCTAATGCCATGAACTTGTTTTCGACGAAATCCATAAAATGATTGTAAGTTGGTATCTCGCGCGGATCTGACCTGGACTGCATGTATTCCGAATACGTTTCGGAGTCTAATTTTTCGCATAACACGTAAACCAAAATCGGATCCCATGAGCTTGTATCAATGCCCAAGTTGTGTATCGCGTTTATGGTTTCGTTGGTAGTGTCATATAACCGCTTGAGGTCGAACGCAGATTGTTTTTGCAAATGAGGTTGACGCATAAATATCTGGAAATTTCTGGTAAATAACAGGAACTTATTATTATACCTATGGTTCAAAATTTCCCAACACGTATCGTAATTTTCGGGTGCTATGTGTAAATGCTGCACGAGCTTTTCCGCTTCCCCGCGAAGTCTACCCTTTAGATGCTGCATTTTCTGGGTTTTTGCAATCGCTGGATTATTATGAATCGCTTCTACATAAAGATCCACAAAAGTAGGCCATAATGTATAATTACCGTTAAAGATAGGTATGTCAATCTTTGGCAAAGTTTGCTGTTGATGTATAGAAGCGTTTAATTTCGAGTTCAGCGCCCGTTTCATATTTGTAAATGCATTTTCGTGACGACAGAACTCGTCGTAACAGTCATGTGAATTCCCCTCTAATATGCCATCAATTTGTAAATGTACCTTGTCAATCGCAGTCCACCGATGCTCTACAGTCTTAAGCATATCCTCAATTTCCCATTTCTCCTTAATCTCGCTTAGGTTTCGATTTGCTAACCTAGTGAATGCACGGAAGTTAGCTTGTTGCAACTGCTGTAACTCGAGCAACTTATCCTCTGTTCTTACGGATGACTCGAACATGGTGTTGTCAAACTCAACGTTTAACTTACTATGGCCGGCGTTACTGGGTCCAGCAAGAGCCTTTACTTCGAACTCTGCAATCTCCTGGCGCGTTCCATGGTACCAGCTTCTAATGACCTCATAAATGTTACCGGTGAAATATTGATGATCTTTCTGCTCGACTGCACTCAGCTCCCGGTTCTTCTCTTCACATTCCGCCCAGAGTACATCTAACCTCTCAAGCCTTTTACGAATGTAATCGGTGGTCTTCCTGCTCGCTGAATCCTTCTTAAAATTAGAATGGATTCTCTTCATTTCCTCGAGGATCTCCGCTTGACGCACGAAAAATCCCTCCATTATAAAGCCGTAAGAAAAAAATGAACGATCTTACTTGAAATTCAGGAACTCTCCCTGTATGCAAATGCAATGCACTGTGACGCTCTGGAACCTGGACCGCTGTACCTCCCCGAATGCTCCTGCACGGCAACACACGTGGCACGGTATGACACGACACGACACAGATCCCGCGCGACGACTTATCGACCGACGTATCGGACTGTATGGTACTTGCAATAGTTACGAAGGACCAAAAAAAACTATGTAGGGTGTTTCCCTAACATAAGTAATGTCACTGTAAATGTAAATTGTCAAACTTAAATGCAGAAAATGTCAGTGAATGCTCAACGGGATGAATCTAAATAAAAATGCAAGTTGTCCGATTCAAACCACGTCTAATTGAACACTAAATATAAAATATTACATGAAATGCTTAGAATAATGCAATGCGTCAGTGTCAATGCACTGTCAAATGTAGGTCGCGCCCAAAGTGCAAATACGTTAGCCTACTGGCTAACTTATTGTAATTAATATATTTTAACCCATGTACGTACACCGTACATACTATGTTACAGTAATACTAATTACGGGGTTATTGCAGTAAATTTATCAAATAAAATATTTCATAGCATTATATTATGGACTTTTATGGCGTTATTTTTTATTGTAGGGCTAATACATGAAGTGTTTTTACGGAGTTATTGCGGTAATATCAAAAAAATAAAAAAACGGTATTAATAAATAACATTATTATTATGAGGGAAATTATAAAAACAGTTTTATTGTTACCACTCAATACCGATTTTTTAAAATATTTAAATGATATAGTAGAAGGTAATGAAACAAAAAAAAAACACAATAATTTTGATTATAAGTAATATTTATTATACCACAGAATGAAATTTGACACTTTAATTTGACGCAAACGTTTATTATTAAAAATAATCCAATAAATCAAATCCTATATTCAACTGAGGTAGCTAAACTCTTCAATTTTTTTCTCCTTCAGATATATTTTCGTTTCCCTCTTCAGAACAGGACAATGATTGATAAAAATAATGGTAACTCTGAGGAATAGCTCCACTTCTACATGAACTCAAAAGGTCTGCATACAAAGCTTTGCTTATTGGTATACGTTGGTGGTATGCGCGTTGCAACTGCACATTATCTATGAGTACTCGTACAGCTGCATCTTGAGTACTCGTATGTTTTCATCCTCTTCGTCTAGCTGTGGTAGAGGGAGTGTTATTTAGATCAAGCTCTGAATAAGCGTTTTCAAAATTATATTTGAAAAACAACTTATTTGCTTGTGAATCGACCAAGTTGACCTCCATGACGTCAGTCCGCCGTCAGTAAACTTCGGACTGCTCTAATTCTTTGACTCGATATTTTTCGCCAGTAATCTTTGAATTTAAAATAATATTATAAATCTGGTCAGGGGTATATAAAATTTTATTTTTTAATTTTTTTTCTATGCATGTGTTATATCTATAACGAGTCATAATTCTAATAAAAGTATTGTATTGTGGATTGCTTAAATTTAGTTGATTCCGAGGGTAGAATAACTTTTATAAAATTATAAAAACGACTCGATGGTACTCTGAGGGTGGCATTTATTATAACTACGGTGACTCGTCCCGTAGTAGACAGTCTTCATCGAGCCGTCGGACCGAGCACACTACCAGTTAAGTATTCTGAATATTCGTTATAGGAACATAATTCTTATGTGCCTGGTCTTATGTAATTTATATTTCTGATGATTCTAAATATGTCCAGTGTGTAATGTTTTAAGTACTATGTACATAATGTTTCTCCTATAATGTTTGCTTTAATATTATTTAATTACCCACACTCTGCTATCCTAACATCAGAAGTAGGGATCAGGGCTCTGGTTTTATAAAACTATTTTTTTTTTTTTTTCATAACCGACGTTGGAGCTTGTGACGATATTTCGGAAGCCGTTGTTCAGCGGGTCGCTGACTTCACTCGCACCGTAATGATGACATCAGGCCGTCTTCTCTGACGTTGGAACTACTACGCTGCATAAGCAGCAATAATCCAGTAGCTGGTGTCCTATACAGGAATAATCCTGTATGTACTTTAAAAATACAGAGCCCCAGAACCTCAACCAACAGTGAGAACATCCAGAAGTTATTCGTAAGTAAAGAATTATCTGCATTGAGTAAATAACGTCAATATAAAACAGTATTGCTTAAAAATAACATTTGGAAAACTTATTAAGGGACAGTATCTGTATCGATTGTATTTTGAATTTGCAACTGTGATAATTTGTTTGGTTGTGTATAATACTGTGTGTGGGTACATGGCTTGGGCTACTCTCTAGTGGTACCTTACCGCACATTATTGCAAATACTAACTACACAAATTTTTGGTGCGGGTACGTGACCAGGGCTACCCTCTGGTAGTACCGTAGCATAAAATATTGTACATTGTAGCTGGACTTATCTTGTGCTTGGTCAGAGCTACTCTCTGATAGCACGGGATTTGTTTGTTACTTTAATTGCATAGCGTGACCAGGGCTACCCTCTGGTAGTACCATAGTATAAAATATTGTACATTATAACTGGACTTATCTTTTGCTTGGTCAGAGCTACTCTCTGATAGCACGGGATTTGTTTGTTACTATAATTGCATAGTAAAGAAAGGAGGTTTTGAAAACTAAAGTTCCAACTGTCTCTTAATAATTAAATTCACAAACAATCGGACAGAACATCGCAAAAGCTTTAAGGCTCAAACTTTTATTGGGAATATTTGGCAGTTTCGGGTGGCTTGACCTGCTGTCGTCCGTACCTTGTATAAAAGTTGAATAAGACGAAGTAACTGACTGCTGATACTTAATAGACTTGATTGAACAACTTGATTGACTTGACTGTTAACTTGATTGACACTCTAGACAGATTATTATTTTTACTGATGCTGTTGTTTGATGAGCCAGGTCTATCCGCATAGGCTGACTGACAAAGTACAGTGTCCAGAATTAATAATAATAATGGCCATGGTGCCTGTGGCCGTGGTGCCTGTAGCCGTGGTGCCTGTGGCCGTGGTGCCTGTGGCCGTGGTGCCTGTGGCCGTGGTGCCTGTGGCCGTGGTGCCTGTGGCCGTGTTGCCTGTGGCCGTGTTGCCTGTGGCCGTGTTGCCTGTGGCCGTGTTGCCTGTGGCCGTGTTGCCTGTGGCCGTGTTGCCTGTGGCCGCGTTGCCTGTGGCCGCGTTGCCTGTGGCCGCGTTGCCTGTGGCCGCGTTGCCTGTGGCCGTGATGCCGGTGGCCGTGATGCCGGTGGCCGTGATGCCGGTGGCCGTGATGCCGGTGGCCATGATGCCGGTGGCTGCAGCTGTGCCTGTGGCTGTAGCTGTTGTGCTTTTGGCTGTTGTGTCTGTGGCAAGTACTGTATCCCTGACGGGTGATGCCATGAAGTATGGTAGATTGAGATAGACTATACCAAAGAGATATAAGATAGAGAGGGCTTGTGTCAAAATGGCATAGAAAAACTGTGATTACATATCTCAGTGACGCTATCTAGTACAATAAAAGAAAAAAGAAATAAGTTTATATGAATTATATTCGGCTATTGCTCTGTAGGTGGCCAGTGTGGTCTATGTTGCCAAGTCCGATTTAATACCCCTAGTATAGACCAAATCGGGTAAATAAATATCGGTCAAAAAAAATTAATAACAATAAATATCGGGTAATAAGTGAATCACGTCTGCTACAAACAGCAACACCTATTTTAGAATTTTATTCGCTACTACATATGCAGGGTGACGCTAAGTAGAAACATAAAAACTGTGATAATATTCAAAGAACTTATTGCGACGACATTTTTTCGTATTTTGGTGGTTTGAAACAAAAAATTAGGAAGCAGAAAAATTATTACCAGATGTATTGAATATACAAATCAATAATTATTATGATCTAGTAATCCATGAGTCGACTGCTAAACATCCGGTTTTGAGTATGACTTCCACAGGAGACAATGATTTATGTGATGAATATAAAGTGTTTGCCCAAGTCATAATATAACCAAGATATTATGTCTGGACTTTTGATGGACTGTGATGTCAATTGCAACACAAATCCTATCTAATTTTCCAGTGCTACATTATTTTTATCCGGAAACCTAAAATAACAAAAGCTTAGGTGAATGGATAGCACTTGTTCATTAAGTAATATGACATGATTACGTTCAGAGTTAATAGATAATAAATAAACTTAAAACATAGCAATACTTAAACCAAGTATGTAGATACTTACTAAAATCACCATGAGATGACCGAAACCATGTTAACAGAAAATCCTTGTCGAATAGTTTTTAATATTGAGACTGAGCGATGGTTTGAATTACCCGTAACATATTTATTAATACGTTAACAGAAAATGTTTGGAAATCGTTTTAATGATATTGTCAGAATTGACCGAGCGATGAGTTATTTTAATTGTTAGATATTTGTTAATCCAACAGAGAATGTTTGTTAAATAGATTTGAATAATATCGACAGGTTGACAACACTGGAACTTGTTTGAATTTCATAATCTCTGCTTATTGTTTCGATTCAAGAACTGTTCAGTCGGCGGTCAATGTCAAATGTTATTTTTTGTGAGACTGTAGACATATTTGTAGGTACTTCGAGAACGAAGTACATGTCAGTATGGCAGTGTTATATAAGAAGGATATTATAGATATTTAAATAAACTGTTATAAAGTAATTATAATGTGATATATAATTGTCACTAGAATGTGTGTTGGGTAATAGCATCTGCCATATTTGCTGCTAGAAGTACCTGATTTGACTAGATATTGTGATTTCATAAGACGAGTCTTAAATTGTAAAAATAACCTATAAATTATGAAATGTTGATTATTTAAGAATTGCGAATGAACAATTGTTATATAGATAAATTACTTTAAAGTGTTTAAAAATGGATTTAACACATAGGATGTACATTATTATGATTATGTTGTGGTACAATTTGTTATTTATCCTAGCGATTGTTATTAGATATGTTACTATAATTTTGAGTTCTCTTGAACTGTTACTTTATTGTTAATAAGAAACTTATTGATGGAATACGTTGATACCATTTCCAGAGAGTTTCTTGTCATTTCTGTAGTATCAAAACTAATTGCATTATTTATTATGTTAATCGAAAAGTGTACTTCGAGAACGAAGTAATTATCAGAATGGCCGTGTTATATCTATAACGAGTCATAATTCTAATAAAAGTATTGTATTGTGGATTGCTTAAATTTAGTTGATTCCGAGGGTAGAATAACTTTTATAAAATTATAAAAACGACTCGATGGTACTCTGAGGGTGGCATTTATTATAACTACGGTGACTCGTCCCGTAGTAGACAGTCTTCATCGAGCCGTCGGACCGAGCACACTACCAGTTAAGTATTCTGAATATTCGTTATAGGAACATAATTCTTATGTGCCTGGTCTTATGTAATTTATATTTCTGATGATTCTAAATATGTCCAGTGTGTAATGTTTTAAGTACTATGTACATAATGTTTCTCCTATAATGTTTGCTTTAATATTATTTAATTACCCACACTCTGCTATCCTAACACATGCATGGAATCTCCCTCGTGTTGACTATGTCCAGTTTCAAAAAAACGATGGGTTATGGTTATACCAAAAAGTTTGGCAGTATATACATAAAGGGCGAAAATGTAACGATTTTTGTTCTGCCCATAACATCCATCAGAATATAATGAAAACTTTGTTAATCCTTTCTCACATTCAGTTTTAAAAACGATAACAAAGCACTTCCTATTTCTAAACTACCTCTTTTAGCGATTTGGCTGTGCCACACATAACAATATACTATTTTTCTTAATGCATCAAAAACGTTAAAATTGTAGCGTGGATATTTTCTTTTATAATGAAATATGCCTACTTCAGATTGAGGCACGCTCAACACTTTTTGCAAATCAAATATTGCTACTGTCATATTACCTTTGTCAGCTATCTCTTCTTCTTTTTTTAATGATCTTACTTTTTCTTTTCTCTGTAAATGGAGTCTCTGTTTTTCCTCAAGGGTGAATCATAGTGTCGTCTGATTGTTCATAAATGGACCATGAAAGGCACTGGTCTTTTTTGGGTTTGTAAAATGAGTAATTATATTGGGAGTTGAAAACTGTTTCGTATTGTCGTTTTGTTGCCATTACAATATCACTGTAATTTTGTTGTATAAACTACTGAGTATAAAAGCGATACACTTTGGAAATATTCAAGTTTTCAGAAAGAAATTCTCAGTTTGAAGTCATTCTCGTATAAGGCGTCTGTACTTTAGGGAATAATTCAACGTGTGTTTTAATTGTAGCTTCTGTCCTAGTATTCATTTTGTTAGGCCTATTATTACTAACTTTAACAATTAATTAACTTTTTACATTGCTGTATATATACAGCGGTATACCGCATATTCTCCGATATGTAAATTATTAAAAAAAAAAATTGCATTAAGGAATTTTTTCATTATTTGAATTATAAAAAAAAGAATTCAAAGTTTGTGTGCGGTTGTTTTTACGGTCTAACGTCATTCGTTTAATATTTTGTGATTGGACATGTCTACTGACATACAACCATTGATGTTCGCGATCAGTCTCTCTAACAGACTAAATTTTTGGCTACAGTCCTTTTTACAAGCTCATGGAGAGCCTATAATTTCTTCAGGATATTTTTTTTTACAATAGTACCCATCCTATACTTTGCCGGAATTTTTAAGGATTTTGTTTTTCTTACTACGCCACTCAGTTCTTATCTGCTTGCGTTTCCTAGTCAGTTTTTTTTTTCGCTTCCTACTGCCTCCATATTCGAGCAATCGCTTGAAGTTCTACCGGTCAATGTTGTGTCATTGTTACTTTCTGACCAGTTTTCTGGTCATAAAGTGTTATTTTTTTCTCCTTCGCTACTAATTTTCCCTATTGAGCTTGCACTATCCTTATTGTCGGTCACTAATTCCTTAGCATGTAAATAATCAACTGAAGTTCTTCCGGTCAATGCTTCATTGTGATTTATTTCTGGAAATTTTTCTGGTTTTAACGTGTCATCTTCTTGGCTACTTATTGTTCTACTTATGTTTGGTCTTGATTGGTTTTCCTTTTCAATACTTGGTTGAATTAAATCTAAGGTTGCTTTATATATTTCTGATGAAGAAGCCACGAAATCAGCGTTAGTTAATTACAACGAATAGATTAGAAATTGTTGATGGAGTGCTAATAATTTCAGGAAATGCTATAATTTTATTAATACATGTAGACTCGCCTATTAGACTTGAAACGCTACTTAAACAACTTTTCAATAGTACGTCTGGGTTCGGACTCGGAACATATTCCGATAACTTGCAACTAATTACGTTAACCAACTTTACGCACCTCGCTGATGGTCAAGGACACTTGTTGGGGGCGTCGCATATATCTATTACCTGTCTATCAGCTACCAAAAGAAAGAGACAATTGCGTTTTGCACACTATTACGCGTCTAGAAAAAACGGTAATATCCAGAACAGAGCTAGGTGTATTAAAATTTGGAATAAATTGACCGTATTGAAATATTACGTACATTAATGATTCTTAAATAACAGTGTTAGTACATATTACGGAATACGTATTTTGAAATTATTTCAACCAAAACCCCGTAAATACTTTTACCACAAACTTCATGAAAATTATTTACGCCAATAACCCGGTAATCACAACTTAACAAAATATATATATATGTATATACACACATCAAAAGTGTCTAGGGATCAACATATATTTTTGCAATAACTTTTCTCCTGATTGATATTAATTAAAATTTTCTTTAAGGATTCATCAAATAAAGTGTTTTCGTTTGTCACAGTAACGATAAACCAAGTCACCTTTGCATTAATAAAGAAATTTGCCATTTTCCTAATAAAGGGATATTTGACATTTGAACCACTAACACAAAAGTTCGAAAAAAAGACTGAAATAACAGTTTTCTCTAAAATTTTATTGGGTAACTTAAACAATTAATAATCCGTGTTTCTACCGCGAACACTAACAACACAAGAACATCGGTTTGGCATACTCAAAATGAGTTCATCCAAATCACGCTGTGGAATGGCCGCCCATGTTCGTTGCAACAACAAAAAAAGGTCTTCTTGCGACTGGATACCCTCCATATTCGGCAGAGCTCTTCTCTGTAGCATATCCCATGCATGCTCAATCGGGTTCAAGTCTGGCGACTGAGCAGGCCAGGGCAGGACATTGATGTTAGCTGCGGCGAGAGTCTGTCTTACAACTCTTGCGGTGTGCGGTCGTGCATTATCATGCATTAACTGAAATAAGGGACCGATTTGCACTTGTAGAGGAACGATGACGTCTGATACAATCGTTTCAGCATAAATTTGAGCGTTGAGGTTGCCTCTGATCCAAATCAACTCAGTTCTTCCGCCGATCCAAATACCCGCCCATACCATGATGGTTCCACCACTATAAGGATGGACTTCCTGGCAGGATTTTAATCGCTGTTGGCGTCCAGGGGTTCTCCAGTGTCGTATACGTCTTGTATCCGGTCTCATACCAAAACGAGACTCATCAGAAAAGCACACGAAACGCCATTGTTCTTCTGCCCAATTTCTGTGTTCAAGAGCCCATTGATATCGAATCCTACGATTGTGCATTGCTATAGGTGGTACCCGTAGCGGTCTTCGGGAATGAAGGTTCACTTCATGCAAGCGGTTTCTGACTGTTTGGTCGCTAATTAAGTTCCCTGAAGAGTGATGAAGCCTCACGGCTAACATCATGGCGGTTATTGTTGGAGCTCTTCGAGTTAAGATTTGAATGTATCGGTCTTGTCTCCGTGTGGTGCAGCGATACCATCCTCCATGGCGCTCAGCCACGGTACCAGTGCTTCGGTAACGTGTCCAAAGTCGACTGATAACACTCTGACTTGTATTCAGAGCTAAAGCCACAGTACGTTGCCGGGAACCAGCTTCTATCATTCCCACGGCTCTGAGCATTTCTTCCCTGCTTAAATGACGTCGCCGCTCCATAATAACGTTGGTTTTAATCAGTAGTAGGGAAACAGTAGCACTAATAATGTCTTCAATGCGTTGTATGTTTTTATAGGGAAAATATTGACAGCTGATTTTCATCTTTTACTCGAATTTGATTCACAGTTCCTGATTCAAATTATGAAATGCACCAAAAGGATCCATATAAATTTATAAAATCATAAATTTATTACAAAGCCACATCTCAATCTCAAGAAATCCGCATAAAAATGCTTGATCCCTAGACACTTTTGATGTGTGTATATATATTTTTGTATGGATCCTTAACATGTTTTTTGCCGAAATATTACTGTGTTGAAATTCTCAACAATAAACATGTGTGTCATGATTTTTTTGTAAATATCGTTAGGAAAAATCTGAAAAAAAAATGCTAAGGTGTATTCCAGTCCATAGTTGCCGAAATTGACATAACAGCATAAACCCCATAATAGCACATTACCGAGCTCTTGTTTGGGGGATCGATTTCTTTATACCTCACAATAAGGCGTCATAGGTTTTTTTAAATGTCACCTTTCTAGTAGCAGGCGATTAAGGCAATTCTAACAATACCTCAAATGTGAAAATCCGCTTAGCTGTTCTGGAGATACTAGGTAATAAAGAATAATACATACAAGATAGGCGCTAAAAACATAACCCTCCTGGCAGTTGGGTAAAAACATATAAAATAATTTGTATTGTTTTACTTAAGGCGGTTCCAGAGGAAAAACACACCGCAGGCCGTTTTTATTTATTTATTTTTATTTTATTTTATTTTGGCATCAAACAGTCATATACAAACAATCCATACTAATATTATAAATGCGAAAGTAACTCTGTCTGTCTGTCTGTCTGTTACGCTTTCCCGATTAAATCACTCAACCGATTTGGATGAAATTTGGCACAGACAATCTTTAGACCCTGAGAAAGAACATAGGCTACCTTTTATCCCGGAAAAAATTGATGTTCCCGAGGGAAATCTAAAAAGCGCGATATAACCGAACTCCACGCGGGCGAAGCCGCGGGCGGAAAGCTAGTTAGTTATAAATACAATTGGTTTCTTATAATAGACCTATAGTGCCGACAATGTTATATAAATCTTAAAATAATGCAAAACTTCTTTTAAGGAAAGACGACGGTTAGACTTAAATATGTTTGGGTACATAACATTTTTGCATCAAAAAAATGACTTCAGTGAAACATATACTTATTAGTTAGAAAGGACGTAAACTGGCAAAAAAGATAAGTTTTGATTAGGTGAAATATTTACTTTTTAGCTTTAATTTTAGGTTATTAAGAGAAATGTTAAAAAGATCTATGTCTGTAAATTCTCTATTATAGTTGTTAGTGGAACGGTATAAGAATGAGTTACGAGTGTATGTTATAGTTAGTCGAGGAGGAACGAAAAGTGGTTTTATACGTGAGGGGCGTACGGGTAGACGAGCATGTGCTTTTAGGGATATTTTACCAAGTAATGATGGTGAAGTTAACGAGGTCAAAATTTTGAACAACTGAATAATGTCGAATGTATCACGTCTGTTGCGAAGGCTCATCAGTTTATGCCTACGCAATGCATCTTCGTATTCGGTCTCATAAATATTATTCCGATAATTTAGTGATTTTAAAAACTTTTTTTGTATCTTTTCTATTCTATCGATGTGTACTTTAAAACATGGACCCCACACAGTGCTACAAAAGTCTAAAATAGAGCGGACAAAAGAAAAATAAAGAATTTTTAAAGTCGTAATATTTTTGAAAGGTTTACTGATTCTCAAAATAAAACCAAGGCTGCGAAAAGCGGAGCCGACGATGTGATCGATGTGATTGGTAAATGTTAATTTGGAGTCCATAACGAGACCTAGGTCCCGAATGGTGAAAACTCTTTTAAGGATTGAGCCATTTATGGTGTAGTCAAAATTGAGAGGGTGAGTTTTCCGGGTATATGACATTACGAAATATTTATCTATGTTGAGATAGAGTTGGTTTGTTGTACAGTAGTTATGCAAGTTTAATAAATCGCTTTGTAGTTTAGCGCAATCTGCGAGACATTCAACCACTCTGAACATTTTTGTGTCGTCAGCGTAAAGTAAATGGTTACTATGGTCAAATATAGATCCTATGTCATTAATGTAAAGGTTAAAGAGCAATGGTCCAATATGAGAACCTTGGGGAACTCCAGAGGGAACAGGGAGGAATTGAGATGAGTAACCTTTAACACAGACCGCCTGACTTCGATTTTTTATATAAGATTGGATCCATCGCAGTAAGTTTCCGTGTACTCCGGCAATCGCTAATTTTTCAATAAGCATATCGTGATTAATTTTATCGAACGCCTTCGAAAAGTCAGTGTACACGACATCGACTTGTTGATTTTTATCCATGGCTTGCACTAGAAATTCCGAAAAATCCAACATTTTACTATCCACGCTACGATGTTTGATGAAACCGTGCTGGTGCTGAGAAATGTGATTACGAAGAGCGAGTGAAACCTGAGATGTTACTATTTTTTCTAATATTTTTCCAAGAACACATAATTTTGAAATTGGTCTGTATTCTGTTACAATATCTTTTTTATTGTTTTTGGGTATAGGGGTTATAATTGATTGTTTCCATTTTGTAGGAAATACTCCAGTTTTAATAGATGTACGAAATATAATGGTTATTGGTCTTGCAAGAACCTCAGCGCACCTAGATATGAAAATTGGGTGAATGTCATCGGATCTCGCACCTTTTTTCGTGTTGACATTTTTTAATTCTTTTAATACTTGTTTAAAACTGAGGTTGATTGAGCCTATATCTACAGTTGAAGATGAGTTACAGCATGTGAGGGTAGGATTGAGAGGTGACTGAAACAAAAACTGAATTAAAATAATGATTAAAGGCATCACAAACCTCCTCACCAGCAGAGAGAATCTGACCTTTGTACATCATCTTTTCAGGTATGGTATTAGATGCATTTTTTGATTTGACAAATGACCAAAAGGAATTAGGGTCTTTCTTTATATTGTCTTCAGAATACTTAATAAAATTACGATAGCAATCCTTAGACATTTTTTTAAATCTACTCCGCAGTAACGAGAACGTTTTTATGTAGTTTTTCGGAGCTATCTTCTCTTTATCCAAAAAAATATCAACTTATTAAAAATACATAAATTTTCTCCATAATCTTGGCTCCAAAATTGTAGATTTTTTTTTTCACTAAGCATAATGTTTAATAATTCCTTCACAACGAAACCTCTGACAAGAGAAATAATTATCAAACACGTGCATCTCCTCGAAAAGTAAGCATTATTTAGATTGCGTTCTTACACTAATGGATAGGCAATTTCATGACGAACATTATTGTAGAAATATTTTTTTGAAACGACCAAAACAAAAATTTTATTCAACAATATGAGCGTATTCCCCATCATTTCTTTTGCCCGAGCTATTGAGATTCAGTGTGCCACAAGCTTTCGAAGGGGGAACCCGTGTCGTTCGTCATCGCGCGGTCCGCTAGCATAGCGGTCGGCGCGTGAGCGAGAAAGCATCTGCTTGCTCGCTCACGCACCGCATGACGCGTAGAGTATAATACTATCATAAAGTGTCTCTGTTATTGATGTTCATTTTGGTGTTCGTTTTTTTTAACCGATTTCAAAAGGGAGGAGGTTATATGTTTTTTATGTTTGTTTGCGGATAACTTTACTACAATATAAATAATAGGGTATTTGACTAAAAACAACTAATTAGTCCGTCATTCAGATTTTAGAAAAATATTGGATAGGATATACGTTTTAAATTTCGTATATTTTGTTTTATCAAATCAATAAAAATTGACAAATATAATAGGCATCAAAGATCAGGAGTGATGGCTGGTGACGTCACTGGCCGCTATAAAGTGTAGCGTGCAGTGACGTCACACGAGTTTTCAAAGCACTGTGTCGTCTTCATTTTTTGTTTATATGAAAAAAGAAAAAAATATGTGTCTAGTATTTTTTAGGTAGGCCCCCGACAAGGTGGACCGACGACGTGGTGAAGGTCGCGGGAAACCGCTGGATGCGGGAGGTGCAGGACCGGTCGTCGTGGAGAACCTTGGGGAAGGCCTATATCCAGCAGTGGACGTCTTTTGGCTGAAATGATGATGATGAGTATTTTTTGGAAATCTGACTGACGGACTAATTAGGTTTTTTTAGTCAAATACCCTATTGCATTAAGTTGATAAAAAATGCTATGCAATAGCTTTACCGCGGCAGTTCCAAGTGTCACATGTTTTTATTTTTTAATTAGAAAGCTTATATCTTCAAAGTAGTCTCATGTTAAGGAAATTAGGGTCTGATGATGGAAGACTAAGGAAACCTAGGAGAAATTTAAACAATCATAGGGGCGCCTAGGGCATTTCTATGTTTTTTTCATTAAGTGTTTTAACGCACTACAATTTAGTAAAGTTCGGAGTTGATGATGATCTGTAAACTGCGGCACTATAGTGTTCCACAATCTGTAAACTGCGGCACTATAGTGTTCCACAATCTGTAAACTGCGGCACTATAGTGTTCCACAATCTGTAAACTGCGGCACTATAGTGTTCCACAATCTGTAAACTGCGGCACTATAGTGTTCCACAATCTGTAAGCTGCGGCACTATAGTGTTACACAATCTGTAAACAGCCGCACTATAGTGTTCCATAATCTGTAAATTGCGGCACTATAGTGTTCTACAATCTGTAAGCTGCGGCACGATAGTGTTCTACAATCTGTTAGCTGCGGCACTATAGTGTTACACAATCTGTAAACTGCGGCACTATAGTGTTCCACAATCTGTAAACTGCGGCACTACCTATAGTGTTCCACAATCTGTAAACTGCGGCACTATAGTGTTCCACAATCTGCAAACTGCGGCACTATAGTGTTCCACAATCTGTAAGCTGCGGCACTATAGTGTTCCACAATCTGTAATTTTGCGTTTCCTTCCTGTCGTCTGTACGAGTGCGCTGTGAGCTGTGCATACTGATTCATACGTTACAGAAGATGAGCCATCACAGAGCAGTAAAGTTTTCTCCGTCGCCATTTCCCGTTCTCCAACGCATACCAAATTATCCGCAATGAAATGATGGCAATAACTGAGCTCGCCGACCGCTCCACCATTTCCTAATTAATATTAGCGGATGTTTGGCAAGTAGACCCGCAAAAGATTACCCGTTGTGAGCTTTTAGCTCGTTTTTAATTTTTTTGATTTCATTCATTTAATGACAATTAAATGGGATTCCAAATAATTTGTTTACACCTACCAATTCGGTGTGCCGGGGGTCTCTTGGACTTGAGTTTTGTCTAAAGTCTGAAAATTCTTCTAATAAGAGACCTCTATTCTAGTTTCCTGTAAAATATCGTATCTACTGAAATGCTGCGGCTGTGAACATTCATGAGATTGAAATTAATATCAACTGTTCCCACTGATGAGAAACAGGCCTCCTCTTACGAATGAGCTGTAATCCACCACGTTTCTATATCTATGCGTGAGATCATCACTGCAATTACATTCTGCTTTAGTTCATAAAAAGTTGAATAAAAAACCAATTGGTTCCGTGTAACAATCACTTGAGTACCTACATATGCACGTCACGATTGCGGCGGCGCACTCCATCAGCACTCGTGACTCACTCGTCTACACTCACAAAACTTACGCCTTCTGTCCACACCTATCTCATTGTGTTCAGGTAAAGATTACCATCAAAAGAGGATTTTTTCTACCAATATGGACCATACAACAGTGATGTCGTGAGCAAATTAGGTACTAATATTATCCTCTTAGATTGTAATTAATCGCATGTCATAATTACCGCATGGAGGAACTTACAAGACAGCACTTGTTTACGAGCTCCGTTACGTGACTGTTACGAATGTTACGATTCTTGAGTTTCAACTATTAACGTTACGTGATTGTTAAGATACTTGAGTTTCAACTATTCAATTGAAAAAGACTCCTAAGTAGTTACGTGCCTGTGTCCGCTTTTGTGGTATTTCGTGTTCGACGAGCGACGTCCTCGGAGCGGCCGCGCTCATTGGTCGCTGGGCGTGTCATGCCAGCCAATCAGCGCGCCGCTAGAGCACGCCTTTGTTGCCCTAATTACGATCTCCTATTGTCCACTGATCTGTACGCAAATATAGGCGTTAGATTGCGTTACATGTTAGAGTGTATCGTTAGAATTGCGTGCACTTGGAGCGACTTCGCCACTTTGTGTTCTTGAAGTACCTGTACAGAATAGTAAAAGTAATTAAATCTGTGTATATGTGCGTAGGAGGATTAAGGTCCGTATTACAGAACGTCACTCAAAACTCAAGCTCTACTTAATTCTAGTTTCAAGCCATTTCATTGGTTGAAACTAGTTTTAAGTAATGTTTAACACTAGAAGGGCCGCGCTTCATACTATACCTTCAAAGACCGTAGCGGTCAATTTGACGGTATTAGGAATTCAGTCAGAATACTAATGAAATTATTGCGTATATTGCATTAAAATGAAATAAAAATGATGTCAAATTATTTTTTAATTAATAATAAACAATTTTAGGAATTAGACTTTAGGAATTAATTGTTTAAAAGGATGCTCCTAAATGTATAGCATAAGTTATTTAAGTTGCTGAATAAACATTTTATTATTATTTATTAATTTTATAGACTGAGTAACATTTTTAACAAGTAATATTTTTTTTAAATCTTTTATACATTTTCCACAAACAGCTTTTTTTACAGATTGTGCAGTTTTCACACGTTTTATTTTTTTCACAATTATGACTGACTTGGCATTGCCTCCTCTTATTGTTTGTAGTACCTACATCGTTCACTTGCTGCAGTATTAGTTACTTGACTTTGAGTTGCAGTTGCAGCTGATTTTTTTTAAATACTCTGCACGTAGATTGCTGACTAGTTGAAGGATAAAATCATGCCGAGAAACTTTTATTCTTGTAACTTTTCGGTAAAGAACCACAAGTCTATAGCTGCTAAATTAAGTAAGTATATTGTAAAAACGTGAACAGGCCATCTTCGACTACCAGCTCTTACGGTGTACTTGCGTGCCATTTGATCGATGATGTCTACACCAAATTTTGTTTCATTATAAAATTGAATTGTCTCAGGCAGCTTTTTTTGATCAGTTCCTATGCTAACGTTGGGGTGCAGAGTACTCAAAATCATAACATTTTTTCCTAGATAATCCGTGTCCTCTACGCGAATTTACAATTATATTGTTATTTATAGCAGGGGAATCTTTTTCGGAGTCTTCTGATGAAGAAGTGATCTGTTCCGGCTGAAATTTTACATCACAGTTTTCACACACAAACACTGTCTGATAAATCGTCAACATTTTCATCACCTGACACATGGGATATAGAACTATATCCCGATATCGCAACATTTCTTGTTCTATTTGAGTGAGACCGCAACTCATTTTTCATAACAAATTACGACTGTTCACTAAACGAAACCAATGTCTACTAAGTCACAGTAGACAGAGAACAGTAGATTATCTAAGGCCGCCCGCAGAGTTATTTGCCTACTCTTGCGTTGAACCCTAGGGTTGTCACTTTGATCTAAATTTATAGAATAAAAAGCATATTGTGATTGAATATTATACCAACTTATAAATTTAGTAAAAATAAAAAGCCTTTATTCACATAACATTTATTATATGAAGTTACAAATTTGATGCCGACAAAATTTTTAAGACTACTGTAACGCTTTAAAAAGAAACTCTGGGGTGTCTTACTCCACCCTTACCCGGCAGTTACAGTAAATTTAATTATGTAAATAAATACTTGGTAGATAGGAGCATTAAATAAAACAATAAACGGATACAATTACAAATTTATTTTATAATTACCCTGTGTCATAAATATATGACAAAACAAACTCCTAACTTACCTAGACGATTTCCTGACTTACTCCGTCTCGGGTCGGAGTGGGACAGGGAATCCGCATGAGACAATTCAGCAAGCTCAGGGTCGCTTGATGAGGATTCGTGAGGTGAACCGTTGTGATCACGGCTCAGTCGTTACCAAAGTATCTCAGGTTATGCACACAATATCAAGCCAATAGCCTACTTAAATGCAACCTGTCGGAAAGCCACTCTCAATCACTAGATACATCAAAACAAAGAAACAAGGACAGGGAGTCTACGTTTCAGATTAGCTCTCCTGACTAACACTTCTGAATTACGCTTCTAACTAACACTTCTGAATTACGCTTCGGGATTACGTTAGCTCTCCTGCCTAACGCCTCTGGATTACGCCTCCAGATTACACTTCTAGATTACGTTACTGGATTACTCTTCTAGACTGCGGTACAAAGACCCTTGGCTTCACTAACTGACGGGTGTCAGATTAATGCACGGTTGAACGCGGCCTGCGGGAATAGGTATCTCGGGAACACCATGGGCAAAATAATCATGACAGCTTATACCTGTCTAGTCGTCGTCGAAAGAGAACTTGATGTGCCGTACCATCAGGGTTCAGCCACATCCACTCCAACAAGCCTGATCCAATGGGAATCAAGGCCACCAAAGATAAATTATGACGCGACGCCTCCCAAAACGGGTTCCCACCCTAGGCCCGCCAATAGAGCCAAATCTAGAACAACATTTAACCTAATTCAGTACTACAGAACAAGAAAACACGTGGAGAAAATATTCCGGGTACAGAAATGAATACTCACAGAGAGATGAGCCAGACTTTAAGCGCACAACCCCATGGGGTTTATTCGCGCCACAAGCCAACCTTGCGTACCAGCCATTTCCACAAAAAACTCGCGACACCACGCAAGCTTCGGTAGTTCTTTTCCTTCTCGAAGCTTCTCTCCTTTGACTATCCACTCCCAATTGTCTTTTCCTGAACCATAGACTCGTGCGTTCCGCGACTTGTATTTTATTTCAGACTCATGAGTTGGTTCTTATTTTTTTTAATATCTTTATTTTAAGTCCTTCTTTTATATTATATTATTTAACCCGGTCGTTCTTTATTTAAATTTATTTATTATATTAACGACCGTCCTTTCGCGCAACGCCATCTCTCGGCTCGATGTAAAATATGTGACCCGAGTTCAGCCCTAGTCCACGAGATGTCGCCTGCTGCTATATTTTGCTACGTGACAATGCCCCCTTTCCCACGGAAAGGTTTTCTGCGTAAGCAGAAAACCGTACACCGCCCTCGGTGTTAAAACTATACAAAGAGGCAACATGCTTGTCTTGAACGTAGCTAATGGCAATTTTCACCAAAAAATTTTTTTTTCTAAAGTAACTATTGATGTTTACTCTGCCTAAAGTGATATGCTATCCTTAAAAACTCGACTTTGCCAGGAAATATCTTCTACCAACCGACTTTCATCCTGCAGTCCGGGCATAAACCCCCCCGTAATCTTTTATACATCTTCATCCATTCCTCTATCATACCTCTCTCACAAATCCGTAGCAACCTGCATCCTTTCGCAGGAAGCCACTCCTTGCAGTTCCCCCGAATTCCTCCTGTTCGCCAGTGGAACTCTAATAATTTTTTTGCTTTTGTTTATAAACGGTACTACTGGTGAACATGTTCAGCTAGCTGAAACATAATTACATGGGCAATCATATCCCTATCGCTCACCAGAGACACGTGAAAGTCTTTCCAGAAGCAAAACTTCTGTAAAAACATATTGTGTAGGCCTATTTTAGAAGTCACAATCCGCTTCATAAATGATAGTAGACGAAATTCATTTGACCTGTTACCATCGTGTAGGCTTATTTTTGAAGTCACAACCCGCTTCATAAATTATTGGTAAACAAAGTGCATTTGAATTGTTACTAATGTGTAGGCTTATTTCAGAAGTCACAATCCGCTTCATAAATGATAGTAGACCAAATTCATTTGACCTGTTACCATCGTGTAGGCTTATTTTTGAAGTCACAACCCGCTTCATAAATTATTGGTAAACAAGGTGCATCTGAATTGTTACTAATGTGTAGGCTTATTTTTGAAGTCACAATCCGCTTCATAATAAACACCATAAATACATTAATAGTATACAGTACTGGTATGCATACGCCTCGTCGTCGCTGCCGGAGTAAAACTCCAAACAACACGTGTAAGCACGGACTACGGCTAATATCCTTACCTATACTCTCTTTGTTTGTATGAAAAAAAAAACTAATGTGTGATAAAAGGATTTCATTAATTCATCCCAATATCCTTTATGTGCCATGAGGCTGATGATTTCCCCAATTAACTATTTGGAAATGTTTTGGGGTCTCCAATATAATCAATCATCTAAATATTTCCGGTAACTATTTAAAAGATTACCAAAATTCCTCACCAAACACTACACTAAATTTTATTCCTGGGATGACATAATATTTAATGACTTTAGTCCCCCAGTTAAGGCAATTCAAAAAAAAAACTCAAATAAAATTGTTTGTAATTAAATTTTAAAAAAAAATTTAATTTAATTTTTAATTGCCATCCTTTAAATTTCAACAGGACTGCTTTCTTAATATTGAACTGTCTGCCCGTGAATCTAATAACCGTAAAATGTCATATCATATTGGTTGACATATAATTGCGGCTGAACAATCTTTATTTATGTTTGTAAAATTTCACATCATATAGATGGACACTCTAATTGGACTGATTTATTTGTATTTATATTTGTCCAATGTCATAACATTTAATCTGACACACAAGTTTGGCTGACTACTTATATCTCTATTTGTGAGAAGTCACATCATAAAGATTGACTAACTAATTTGGCAGAATAACCTTTATTTATGTTTGTTAAATGTCACATCATATAGATGGACACTCTAATTAGACTGATTTATTTGTATTTTTATTTGTCCAATGTCAAACATTTAATTTGACCCGCAAATTTGGCTGATTTTTATATTTCTCTATTTGTGAGAAGTCACATCATAAAGATTGACTAACTAATTTTGCAGAATAATTTTATTTTATGTTTGTTAAATGTCACATCATATAGATGGACACTCTAATTGGACTGATTTATTTGTATTTTTATTTGTCCAATGTCAAACATTTAATTTGACTCGCAAATTTCTGACTATTTATGTTTCTCTATTTGGCTCAAACAATCTGTCACCTTTTATTACATTTATGGAAGTTAGAGACAAAGTATAACTATTACTTCCACTCACCTGTATTAACCTGTTTAGGTGAATGATGACAGACTGCAAATGCTAGTTTTGGATCATTTGGTATTTCAAAATAATCTGCACTAGTTAAACTGTAAACTCTAACATTTCACATTCAAAACATTTCACTTTCTTCACATACGATTTCTACTGGACCAAAACCTATGCACAATAACTAATGTGGTGTTTACGAAGCCATGCCACTGTATCTTCAGGTATTTATATTAATATTTTAGTGATTAAACACGCGTAATAACCATTTTCCAATGTCGTAGAACAACAACAACAATAAGAAATAACCTTGAGAACAATAACAAATAACCTTCAAATGACACATCTGTCAGCAACGTTTTCGTTCTGAAACCTATCTCGACCAATCTGTATAAAATCTTAGGTTAATTCCGGATACTGTTTAAACAAGCCTCCTGGTTTTATTAAAATTTATAAACGTCAAATGTCACTGTCATGTCATATGTCTCTCATCAAAATAGGTTATGTTTTGATCAATGACCCCTGATGCCGAAATCAATGCTGTTTTCCTATTGCTTTGTTGAAAAAACGTATTCAGAACACTACTTTGATGTATGAAATTTTGTTAGATGTATCCACGTGACTAAACGAGTGAGTGTATCGTGAAACAGGTATTGTTTCAAAACTAATGAATGCACACTCCCTGTGCCCCACGTTGGGCGCCAACTGTAACGCTTTAAAAAGAAACTCTGGGGTGTCTTACTCCACCCTTACCCGGCAGTTACAGTAAATTTAATTATGAAAATAAATACTTGGTAGCTAGGAGCATTAAATAAAACAATAAACGGGTACAATTACAAATTTATTTTATAATTACCCTGTGTCATAAATATATGACAAAACAAACTCCTAACTTACCTAGACGATTTCCTGACTTACTCCGTCTCGGGTCGGAGTGGGACAGGGAATCCGCATGAGACAATTCAGCAAGCTCAGGGTCGCTTGATGAGGATTCGTGAGGTGAACCGTTGTGATCACGGCTCAGTCGTTACCAAAGTATCTCAGGTTATGCACACAATATCAAGCCAATAGCCTACTTAAATGCAACCTGTCGGAAACCCACCCTCAATCACTAGATACATCAAAACAAAGAAACAAGGACAGGGAGTCTACGTTTCAGATTAGCTCTCCTGACTAACACTTCTGAATTACGCTTCTAACTAACACTTCTGAATTACGCTTCGGGATTACGTTAGCTCTCCTGCCTAACGCCTCTGGATTACGCCTGTAGATTACGTTAGCTCTCCTGCCTAACACCTCTGGATTACGCTTCTAGATTACACTTCTAGATTACGTTAGCTCTCTTGCCTAACACCTCTGGATTCCGGTACAAAGACCCTTGGCTTCACTAACTGACGGGTGTCAGATTAATGCACGGTTGAACGCGGCCTGCGGGATTAGTTATCTCGGGAACACCAGGAGCAAAATAATCATGACAGCTTATACCTGTCTAGTCGTCGTCGAAAGAGAACTTGATGTGCCGTACCATCAGGGTTCAGCCACATCCACTCCAACAAGCCTGATCCAATGGGAATCAAGGCCACCAAAGATAAATTATGACGCGACGCCTCCAAAACGGGTTCCCACCCTAGGCCCGCCAATAGAGCCAAATCTAGAACAACATTTAACCTAATTCAGTACTACAGAACAAGAAAACACGTGGAGAAAATATTCCGGGTACAGAAATGAATACTCACAGAGAGATGAGCCAGACTTTAAGCGCACAACCCCATGGGGTTTATTCGCGCCACAAGCCAACCTTGCGTACCAGCCATTTCCACAAAAAACTCGCAACACCACGCTAGCTTCGGTAGTTCTTTTCCTTCTCGAAGCTTCTCTCCTTTGACTATCCACTCCCAATTGTCTTTTCCTGAACCATAGACACGTGCGTTCCGCGACTTGTATTTTATTTCAGACTCATGAGTTGGTTCTTATTTTTTTTTAATATCTTTATTTTAAGTCCTTCTTTTATATTATATTATTTAACCCGGTCGTTCTTTATTTAAATTTATTTATTTTATTAACGACCGTCCTTTCGCGCAACGCCATCTCTCGGCTCGATGTAAAATATGTGAGCCGAGTTCAGCCCTAGTCCACGAGATGTCGCCTGCTGCTATATTTTGCTACGTGACACTACTTAAGTGTAACACTAAATTATATTCTAAAGCTCGTAAATAATGATAAATTTTAAGTGATGTGTGATATGGGAAATCGATATAACTGGTTCTTATCAGAGAAGATTGTAAGTGATGAGTACTTAAATGTAACACTAACACAATAATATTCACAAGCTAATACCTAATGCTTAAATGATATAAAACATGAGAACGTAAACAATAAATAAGTAGTTCTTATGAAAAAGTAGACATTATTAAAGCTAAGATTATGTATGGGTAGCGAATATTTAACAAATGATACCTTACTTTAATAAAATCGCAAAACCTTTTTAGCCTCATTAGTTTCTGAGGTACAATTATAATGATTGTTTATATGGGTACTGTGTAATGTTTGTTTATATAATCGGATACAGCTAGCTCAAATGCAACAAAGGCGCCGCTCGCTTACTCGCTATTAAGAGCATCTCGCGTTGCTGTTGTCACTTGTCGACGCGCGCGTCGGAGGGATTAAAGGTTATAATGTTATAAATAAAATTCTACGCAACCCTAAGCGTTAGTCGGTCACATTTTACTATAACTTTATTAACTTAATATTATGATTAAGACGCCATATTTGGATCAAACAACACATAAGACAATAGAAAAAAAAAATATAGTAATTTGCAATATTGATTATTGTGAAATTGTCCTTATTACACTATACTCGACAAATACGTTTACTTATACGATATTTCGTACTCAATCCTCTGTTTTATAGTAAAATTGGGCTTCTTAAAATAAACTTAACTTTAAACATAGTAGTCAGGAAGTAAATCTGGGAATACAATTATATGGAAAAATGCGACTCGGGTACGCTCTTAATAAAGCAAATAAACTGTGAAACAAACAATACATATATCACATTTTCTAATAAGATTTAAGTTGTACTTACATTTCTGGTTCAGTAGGAAGTATGAAGAATGATAAGTCCGGATTTGCGAAATCATTATTGAGGCACCCGAAAACATTACAATATTTTTTACCCCCTTTTGAAGTCATGATACTCGTAATAATTAATATTATGGTAAGTGGCCGGCGAGAATTGACGAACGCGAGCGGTCATGTAATTTACGCGCGTGCTCACAGTCACGCGGCACAGCCCGTATTGCCGCCATCCTATACCATCCTATATTATGCCAGCGTGTGCGTGAAATCGCGTACCGACACGGCGCTCGGCGCGCACGCATACATTCAAACCGAGAGCGGCTCGTTTATATGAAGATGTTTTACTGTTCTCTGTCTATTGTGACTAAGTGTAATGTAAACAAGCTAGACAGTAGCCATTTATTCAGAATACATTATAAATAAAAATAAAAGTACTTATCTTCATTATTTTGAAGAAATCTTTGTTTACTATTCTTATCGCTGCTTTTATACATATGCCGTCAAATTGACGGTATGCGGTCTTTGTAGGTATTTGTAAAGGAATCTCAATATACCTATACCTATAATATAGTTTAAATTTTTTATATAGATTTCGCATAACAATATCAAATTAGGAAAAGTCATAAAATATAAAAAGAAACAAAAATATAGTTTTTAAAATATTTAAAAATGAAATCGCCGTGCGGTCAAATTGACGGCCTTGGTGTTTCTAGTGTTAAGCAGAGATCAATGCTTGAGTTTCTTCTGGAATACGGACCTTAGTGTGGGCTTTTGCCCAACAGTGAGACAGTACAGGCTAAAAAAATTTACTCTCGTAGATAAAACAGATTAGCCTACAAAAACTCTAAACTAGTATTTCTACGAAATATTATCTAATCCAGACCTGCAACGTCAAAATAGGTACACGCTGACGAATAACGACTTGAATATATCACAAATAATTAGTAGCCATAGTTTATATATAGTACGAAGATAAAATAAGTACTTATAATCAAGGGTTATGCACATGCAGTCGCGTGAGCGGCCGATACAAACGACTCCAAGTACGTGTCGATGTCCTCAGAGGCCTTATTTTTATCCACTCACGTACTAAGTGAATTAATATATGTATAATAAATGCGACGAATTAAATAAAAGCAGCGTGTAACGGGTGCGCACACGCACGATGGACTCGCTGTCACTTGTCCGTGACGTCACTCACCGAGTACTAACGTGAACTGTTACTCTGATATACTAAATATTTTATTATCTTTATTTTTCTATATGTACACATTATTTTACATTTTTAAATATTTATATAAATAAAAAAAAAAACATTTTAAAATATAAAAAATAGTAGCCCACCGGTATCGGGAACAGGGTCCAAGCTACGCGGTCAGGGCTCCAGAGAGAGGAACTTCCTGACGATGCGAGCCGTGTCCAGCAGTACCGCTTTCTGAATCAAGACCTTGATCCAGCTGCCTAACGAGAGCCTCCTAAGGTGTTGGTCGAGGCTCTTGGCAATTAAGCCATTGGCTGTCACGACTATCGGTACAATGATTGCTGAATCCACTTCCCACATGTCGACAACCTCGTGAGCCATATCAAGATAATCAAATAATAATAAAAATAATAATAATATGCGCGCATGACGTTCTCGTTCATTGTTTGAGTCCATCTCATGCGCTGCACACAACCACCGGCAGCGGGGACCCGGCTCGGGGCCGGATGGCCCCTAAGTCGCAAGCTCTTCGGTGGCCGGCCTCTCTCCTGCCGGATGAATGAAAAAAATACTCGTCGCTCGAGCTCGACGCAACTACCGTGGCCGGTGCCGTCACAGCGCTTACTTATCAGCGATTATTATTATTTTATTTTATTTTATTATTATTATTACTCTAAAAATATTGAGAGTGAACTCACTCGTGACACGGTCGTGCATCCGTTGGTATCTGTGTGCTCTCAGACGACATACCGTTGGTACCTGTGTGCTCTCACACGACATACCGTTGGTACCTGTGTGCTCTCACACGACATACCGTTGGTACCTGTGTGCTCTCACACGACATACCGTTGGTACCTGTGTGCTCTCACACGACATACCGTTGGTATCTGTGTGCTCTCACACGACATACCGTTGGTACCTGTGTGCTCTCACATGACATACCGTTGGTACCTGTGTGCTCTCACACGACATACCGTTGGTACCTGTGTGCTCTCACACGACATACCGTTGGTATCTGTGTGCTCTCACACGACATTCCGTTGGTACCTGTGTGCTCTCACATGACATACCGTTGGTATCTGTGTGCTCTCACACGACATACCGTTGGTATCTGTGTGCTCTCACACAACATACCGTTGGTACCTGTGTGCTCTCACATGACATACCGTTGGTATCTGTGTGCTCTCACACGACATACCGTTGGTACTTGTGTGCTCTCACACGACATACCTAATATAAATTTAGTTCGATCGGAACTTGATATTTAGGTACATAACATTATACCTATTAGGTATACACTAGCTGCGCGCTCGGTTTCTCCCGCGTTGGTTTCGATATTTTTTATATGCTCTGCTCCTATTGGTTGCAGCGTGAAGTTATACAGCTTAGAGCCTTCCTGGATTAATGGGCTATCCTACACTAAAAGAATTTTTCTTCATTTGAAAATCGGACCAGTAGTTCCTGATAGATTAGCGCGTTCAAACAAACAAACACTCTTCAGCTTTATATAGGTATTAGTATAGATTATCTATGCTACGGGGAGTCTGAGAAGTGCCCACTTTACCTGTATCTTCAGTGCATTTACAAATCTTTATGTTAAAACCAGAAATAAGGACCATCAAGGCAAGCCAGCTTTATAAATATATTAGTATATAGAACGTGTAACAAAAAGGGCATATACATACCAAGGGCATGGCATCTTTAGATGATATCAAACGATATCGGAAGGGTTTCAACTCAAAATAAAATACTCAAAAAATTGGTACCAAATTTTCGGTATCATGTGTTTCTTAAAATCAAATCATAACAAACGTGGCAGCACACTACATACGTTAATAACTACTCGTTACCCGCCACGTTACTTGCCATAATCCGATGTCTTCAATATCTCTGTGCGACTAGTATGATAGTAGCCTATCACAGGCGGTGTTTTCCTCATAATTTCCTAACATAAAGAGATATAATTAAAAAGCCCTTCCAATATCGTTTGATATCATGTAAAGATGCCATGCCTTTGTTATGTATATACCCTTTATGTTACACGTTGTATATACCTAGATTAGTTGCACCCGTCGGTTTCACCCTAGTAGGTTATGATCCCGTAGAAATATCGGAATAAATCGTACATCGATTTTGACATCCGTCCCCAACTCCTTAATAATTATCGTCTACAGTAGCGTGGTAGGTAGTCGTGGTGGCCTAGTGGTTAAAACACCAGCCTCAGACATCATGCTGAAACACGACGAATCGCTTGACGGCAAAACTTTGTCTGGCGGGTGGTAAGTTATGCCGGCAGCCGATGTTATGTTATGGCCCACCACCGAGAAACGTACGGTTACAGTAACTCCATCGTTTAATAATGCGCAATGTATTAAATCTACATAGAGGTGTAGTGGGTCGAGGCCTGGCCTCTAAAAAAGCAATATAAAGAGATCTGAGTATCTAGGTACCCACTCCTGCACGCTGAGCTACTTAATACCACTGTTGCTGTCTGAACCCATCACAGGGTACCTTCTTCCGTCTGCAAGGACGCTGAAACACCTTTGCTACCTGGACCCATCCAAACATACCCAAATTCGTCTGCAAGAGTCGAGCCCATTACACGCTTCAGCGGACCAATGTAGCCGTCCAACACTCTAAACTGCATCGCGCCTGTTCTGATTGTGTGTCTGCCCGCCACGCTGTCCGGCACCGTCGCCCTGTCGACCTTCGAGCTCCTCCCTCGGCACCTCCACGTCCCCTGGTTCAGATGTCATCATCACCCTATCATATCATCATCTCTAGACTCCACCTACACTTCATCCGTATTTCATTGTTTATAACCCACATATTATGTAAATATACTTTCAAATTGATTCTACACCTTCTTTTATTCCTTACTTTACTTTTCTTGTCTTTATATGACAGCATTTATAGGATAAATATACCATTGAAACATTTGTTGCCGATGTCGGTAACTCCCTGGGACCAGCAACGTCTAGTAAAACAAAAACATCTGCAAACCTGGTAGTTGCCGCAGTATATATAACGGATTCGACGAAACATTCTTGAACTATTATATACATAATTATGTAGTGGTCGTTTGTCAAGCTATAGTATGGCGGAGGACCGGTAACAACAGATCGTCGCTAGTTTTTGCGTCCTGCATCCAACGACTGTCTGTTGTTTAGCTCGATCGGACAAGCAATTAGCGGTAAGGGATTAGTCACATGATCACTATTATATTAGTCATATTATGATAATCATTGTATTAGTCACATGATCACTATTATATTAGTCATATTATGATAATCATTGTATTAGTCACATGATCACTATTGTATTAGTCATATTATGATAATCATTGTATTAGTCACATGATCACTATTGCATTAGTCATATTATGATAATCATTGTATTAGTCACATGATCACTATTGCATTAGTCATATTATGATAATCATTGTATTAGTCACATGATCACTATTGCATTAGTCATATTATGATAATCATTGTATTAGTCACATGATCACTATTGCATTAGTCATATTATGATAATCATTGTATTAGTCACATGATCACTATTGCATTAGTCATATTATGATAAGCATTGTATTAGTTACATGATCACTATTGTATTGGTCACATGATGACTATTGTATTAGTCACATGATCACTATTGTATTAGTCATATTATGATAATCATTGTATTAGTCACATGATCACTATTGTATTAGTCATATTATGATAATCATTGTATTAGTCACATGATCACTATTGCATTAGTCATATTATGATAATCATTGTATTAGTCACATGATCACTATTGCATTAGTCATATTATGATAAGCATTGTATTAGTTACATGATCACTATTGTATTGGTCACATGATGACTATTGTATTAGTCACATGATCACTATTGTATTAGTCATATTATGATAATCATTGTATTAGTCACATGATCACTATTGTATTAGTCATATTATGATAATCATTGTATAAGTCACATGATCACTATTGTATTAGTCATATTATGATAATCATTGTATTAGTCACATGATCACTTTTGTATTGGTCACATGATGACTATTGTATTAGTCACATGATCACTATTGTATTGGTCATATGATCACTATTGTATTAGTCATATTATGATAACCATTGTATTAGTCACATGATCACTATTGTATTGATCACATGATGACTATTGTATTAGTCACATGATCACTATTGTATTAGTCATATTATGATAATCATTGTATTAGTCACATGATCACTATTGTATTAGTCATATTATGATAATCATTGTATAAGTCACATGATCACTATTGTATTAGTCATATTATGATAATCATTGTATTAGTCACATGATCACTTTTGTATTGGTCACATGATGACTATTGTATTAGTCACATGATCACTATTGTATTGGTCATATGATCACTATTGTATTAGTCATATTATGATAACCATTGTATTAGTCACATGATCACTATTGTATTGGTCACATGATGACTATTGTATTAGTCACATGATCACTGTTGTGTTGGTCATATGATCACTATTGTATTAGTCATATTACGATAACCATTGTATTAGTCACATGATCCCTATTGTATTGGTCACATGATCACTGTTGTATTAGTCATATTATGATAATCATTGTATTAGTCACATGATCACTATCGTATTGGTCACATGATGACTATTGTATTAGTCACATGATCACTATTGTATTAGTCATATTATGATAACCATTGTACTAGTCACATGATCACTATTATATTGGTCACATGATGACTATTGTATTAGTCACATGATCACTATTGTATTGGTCACATGATGACTATTGTATTAGTCACATGATCACTATTGTATTAGTCATATTATGATAATCATTGTATTAGTCACATGATCACTATTGTATTAGTCATATTATGATAACCATTGTATTAGTCACATGATCACTATTGTATTGGTCACATGATGACTATTGTATTAGTCACATGATCACTAATGTATTGGTCACATGATCACTATTATATTAGTCATATTATGATAATCATTGTATTAGTCACATGATCACTATTGTATTAGTCATATTATGATAATCATTGTATAAGTCACATGATCACTATTGTATTAGTCATATTATGATAATCATTGTATTAGTCACATGATCACTATTGTATTGGTCACATGATGACTATTGTATTAGTCACATGATCACTATTGTATTAGTCATATTATGATAACCATTGTATTAGTCACATGATCACTATTGTATTGGTCACATGATGACTATTGTATTAGTCACATGATCACTATTGTATTGGTCACATGATGATTATTGTATTAGTCATATGATCACTATTCTATTGGTCATATGATCACTATTGTATTAGTCATATTATGATAACCATTGTATTAATCACAAGATCACTATTATATTGGTCACATGATGACTATTGTATTAGTCACATGATCACTATTGTATTGGTCACGTGATCACTATTGTATTAGTCACATTATCACTTTTGTATTGGTCACATGATGACTATTGTATTGGTCATATGATCACTATTTTATTGGTCACGTGATCACTATTGTATTAGTCACATGATCACTATTGTATTTATTTATATATTCTTTATTGTACACCAATCAAACATATAATAAAAAACATTCATCACAAAAAACTTACAATGAGCGGCCTTATCGCTAATGCGATCTCTTCCAGGCAACCAAAGGATGGACAGATATTCCGGAACCACAAATGGGACTGTCATTGGTGCAAACATCATTATTACAATATACTAAAGTAGATACACAAATACATATATATACAAAAATTAATACATAGAAACTAAACATAACAGTTAAGCAAGTAAATTAGCCAAAAAGTATTTGTTGAACAAGATCATAACGACAAGTAGTGTTCCCTCACGAGTCTCTTGAATTCCTGCAACGATTGCGCGCGTTTAATTTCAATTGGCAATGCATTCCACAAACGAGGGGCCTGAACAGTGAAAGATTTATCAAGGAACGTTATGGAATGCATAGGCATTTTCAGCTTTATTTGATGACCTTAACGATTTAGTACATGAGTTGCACAGAAATTGAAAGCGATTCTTGAGATAAAGAGGGGTGAAAGGAGAAAAAAGCACACTATATAGAAGGGAAAGAATGTGAGCATTCCGACGAAGGCGAATTGGTAACCACGTGAGCTTTACACGAAATTCGGATACATGCTCATATTTACGCAGACCAAATATGAACTTTATACAAAAAATTTTAAGTCGCTCAAGCTTATCTAGTTGGTCTTGGGTAATATCAAGATAGCTGACATCAGCATAGTCGAGGATGGGTAGAAGAAGAGATTGTGCAAGTGCAATTTTGGTGGCCGTTGGTAGGAAATTACGTAATCTCTTCAGAGACGCAGCAGATGCAAATAGCTTGCGGCTAACTTCCTGCAGCTGGGAAGTCCAAGAGAAAGTTTTATATTATTGGTCACATTATCACTATTGTATTAGTCACATTATCACTATTGTATTAGTCACATTATGCCTATTGTATTAGTCACATTATCAGTATTGTATTGGTCACATGATCACTATTGTATTGGTCACATGATCACTATTGTATTGGTCACATGATCACTATTGTATTAGTCACATGATCCCTATTGTATTGGCCATATGATTACTATTGGATTCCCATTCAAAACAAGTGACTGCCATTTGTGCCATCTCATCAATATCAAACTTCCTCCTGTCCTTTTTTTTTTACGAGTGTGAATGCGTGTGTGAAAAAACACTCGGTTCCCCTCGAGCCCTGCGTTGAGAGTGACACGGGCTCGGCCCGAAGATCTGACTCCGTGCCACTCTCAGGGCTTACCGGCTTATTTTGGCCGGTTGCCGCGTCAAGGGAGGATTACCCGGGTATAGGGTAATCTTCAGACGTGGTGACCGATGCAATGCGCGTGCGCGAGCTACCCACACACGCTGGTCACACTTGGGGGCTAAGGAGACGGGGGTTCGTCCCCCGCCTTCTTCGCCCCGCCCATCTACGCCGGAGGGGAGCGGCAAGACTATCTTCTTCCCGCTCCCTCTCCGCTGCCTCCTTCTGCAAGAGGACGGTCTCGCAGAAGGAGGCGGCAGCCTCCCATGCACTCTCGCTTTCAACCATGGCTCGAGCCATGGTTGCCAGGGAGAGGCGTCCGCCTCCGAGCGCTGCCACGAGGTCGCGGCGCTCGTTTCGCCAGGCCGGGCACTCCACCAAGGTGTGCTCGGCCGTGTCGTCGAGAGAGTCGCAGTGGTGACACCGCGGCGACTCCTCCCGACGGGCGACACGGTGCAGGTAGTGACCGAAGCACCCATGTCCGGTCAGTACCTGCAACAGGCGGTAGGTAAAGCTGCCATGCCGGCGCCCAACCCATACCTCCAACACCGGACGAATCGCTCCAATCGTCCGGTGGCCGGCAGCTGGTGTGCGGAGTGCCTTCCTCCACCGACTCAGGGCCTCCCCCTGAGCCGCTATTTGGACCCACCTTACCTCCTCGAAGGCGGGCCGTTCCCCCCGTTCCCGGGCCGCGACACGGTGTCGATGCACCTGGAACAGAACCAGGGCATCGACCTTCCACGGGGGCGTACCCGCGAACACGCAGGCAGCCCCATGACTGACCGTGCGGTACGCTCGGGTTCTGCGTCGCGGGGCGTGGAAGGCCATGGCCCTCGTCTTTTCAACGGCCACTTCCAGCCCCAGGAGGCGGATGCGTCGGACGACCAGAGAGGTGCCGACCGACGCGAGGTGGACCGCCTCCTCCCACTCACGCGCCCTCACCGCGACTAGAGTGTCGTCCGCGAAGCACACGACATCCATCCGCGGCAAGAGCGCGCCACGCAGAACCCAGTTGTACCCCAGGTTCCAGAGCAGGGGACCAAGCACTGATCCCTGGGGTACACCTACCTTCATGGTCCACGACTGGACGCGACCCTCTGCGTCCTCGTACAGGATCTTCCTCTCGCGAAGATAGTCCGACACGAGGGCGCAGAGGTAGAGGGGCACTTCGTGGAACTTCAGTGCCGCCTCTATGCATTCGTGGGGGAGGATGTTGAACGCGTTCGCGATGTCTAACGACACCGCGACTACACCCTCACCCCTTGCTGTGGCCGCCTCAGTCCACCTCTTGAGGCGAGCCACCGCGTCCATCGTGGACCGGCCGGTCCGAAAGCCGTACTGGCAGTCCGCCAACTGCGGCCCCCTGCTTTCCAGGTGCTCCTGGATGCGAGAGGCGCGAATCCTCTTCATCAAGCATAGCATGAAGCATTTGCCGCTCTCATCCAGGAGACGACCGGTCTGTAGCCCGACGGTGAGTCGGGGGGACGTCCGTCTTTGCGAAGGAGGCACAGCCTGCCCACCCTCCATCTCCTGGGGAAGCGGCCCGTCGCGATGCATGTGTTCATGACCGCTCGGAACCGATCCCCCAGGTGCTCCATGGCTAGTGCCACCACCTTCGCAGGGACGCCGTCCGGGCCCGGAGCCTTGTTTTTGGCTCGGAGCCTCTCCCTGACGGAGTCCAACTCACCGTCGGTTACGGGAGGCCCATCGGTCCACACCTCCAGAGTGGATGAGCTGGAGGCGGGCATCCTGGGGGGCGTGAAGGGAAGGGGAGTTTCCAAGACCCTTCTAAGTAGGCCTGGCTCCATACAAGAGGTGGGGGGTGCCGCTCCCTGCAGCTTCCCCCTCACCACCCTTTACGGCCTTCCCCAGGGGTCGCTGTCGAGGAGTGCCAGAAACTTCTCTGCGGCAGCGACCTTTGCCCTGCATATGGCGGTACGCAGGGCTCGATGGGCCTCTCCGTACGCCCGGCGAAGACCGTCCTCTTCGCCGGGCCCCCTTACGGCGCGCCTCCTGGACCTCAGGTAGGCGCGCCCTGCAGCCATACTGGCGGCACGCAGGTGAGCGAGTTCCTGCGTCCACCAGTATGTCTGCTTCCTCCAGCGGTAGCCCCGGGCCCTTGGCATGGCGGCGCTGCAGACCACTTCCAGGTCCTCAGCGAGGAGGTCCGCCATGCCGTCCGCCTCTTCAGTGAGGTGGGCCGGCGGTTCGGCCCACGCTCGGAACACCGCCGCCTCCTCGGCGACGCCCACCTCGAGAATGAGGAGGCGCCTGCCGCGGGGCCCAGGTGGAGCGGGGCCGCAGGGCCCACCGTGGAGATCTCGAACCGGACGTACCTGTGATCCGAGATTTCCACCGCCGTCTTCACCCGCCAGTTCCGGACCCGGTTGGCCAGGGTCGAGGTGGCCAGGGTGACATCCACTATCGACTCACCCTGCCACCTCATGCACGTCGGGGTGTTGCCCCGGTTGAGGACCTGGACACCCAAGCAGTGGGCTCATTCCACCAGGTCCTCACCGCGATTGTTTGTGACGGGAGACCCCCACGCACCATGCTTGGCGTTAAAGTCTCCCGCCACCAACACGGGGCGTGGAGCCACCCTCTGTACCGTCCCCTCGACTGCCGCCAAGAGGCGCTCGAACTCGGCCCGGCTGCGATTGGGGGAGAAGTAGGTGGAAATGACCACCACTCCTCCCCACTGCGCCGCCACGAACCTCAGACCTCTCTCCCTAAGAACGAGAGGGGGGCCCCCCTCTCGTTCTTGCCAGTGCCCGCGGCGGGTCTTGCGATTGCAGCCAGGCCATCCGACGACGCCAGCCAATTGGCGGACGCCGGGATGTAGTACGGCCCCGAGACCACCGCCAGGTCTGTTCCCCACTCCGCCATGTCCTGACACAACAGGTCCTGTGACGCGGCGGAGTGGTTAACATTGACCTGCAAGATGACACCGATGGACCTACTGGGCATTAGCAGTGTCCATCGGTGTCCCCTCTCTGGTAGTGGCTGCAGAGCCACCTGCCAGCGGTCTTACTGGCGGTCCCACTGCGGGGCGGCCCCGAACCGGTGGCGCGTTGCAGTAGGAGCCGGCTATTTTGTGGCAGCTGGGTAGGCCCCTGTCCGCGCATAGCGCGCACTTAACAGGGGCCGTGCAGCCCACAGCCAAGTGGCCCTCCTGCCCGCACCTGATGCACTGCCGGCTCCTGTCCTTAGAGGACGGGCAGAGCGCCGCGGTATGCTCCCTCTCCATGCACCTGCGGCAGCGCATAGGGCGCTGATCCAGCAGGTGGATGGAGGCGACGCTCCAGCCCACGACCACCTTGCCGCGCTCCGCCAGCCCTTTCGCGGCCTCTATGGGGCACGACACCCGGGTAGCGCCCGTGCCCCGCGCCCCCAGGGCTATGGTGCCCACCCGAAATTGGTCGGGTGGGCACTTGGCCGGCTCGACCGGGACCGTCTTCACGTCCGCCGGCGTTACGGACTCGCCACGCGGATCTCCGCCATTTTTTGGGGCCGGGTAATCTCAGCCACCTCCCCGAGCATCTCAGTCAATTTCTTGGCCAAGGTATCGGCCCGGGGGGGGGAGGCCTCTTTCGGGAGCTCCATAAGGACGGCTCCCGTCATCGACCTCCTGACTTTACCCGGCACTACCCCAATCTCCGTGAGGCTGATGGCCGCCCTCGCCTTCCTGAGGACGTCCACGTACGTGGCGCCCTCCCTTACGCCCTCTGGCTTGAGGGCCATCAGCACGGCGGGCCTCTTTGGCACCCTGGGTGCCTTCTTTGGGGCCGCTGGTTTGGGCCCCTTTGGCTTCTGGCCTGGAGTGGGAGCGGGAGCAGGGGCAGCGGTGGCCTTCTTCTTCCCCTTACGGACCACCGTGGCCCACGACTCCCTCTCCAGGACCAGCGGCTGCACCTCCCTGGAGCCTCCAGCGACCTGCTCCAGGGCGCGTTTTGGCTCAGAGGCAGGGGCATTTGCCCCTCGGCGCCCGCTCGGTCCCTTCGGCTTCTTCGTCTGGGCCGGCCTCGCCTTCTTGGGCAGGTTAGCCGGCGGCATGAGTGTCGCCGGCTCTGCCTCCTGCCTCTCCCTCACCGGGGGCCGGCTCGACCGCCTGTCGGCCGCCAGGGAGGGACGGTGGCACCGCGGCGGTAGCAAGCGGCCATCCACTTCTAGGCCCTCCATCCGCACGGTGACTATAGCCCCAATATGGTGTAGCAGCTCGCGCTGCATGGCCCCCATCGTTTCCACGAACTCTTCTCTTGACAGGCCTTCGCTCGCCGCTGTCATCGTCTCCTTGTCAGGGACCGAGCTCGGCTCCTGGGACAGTCTTTTCTTACCGCGGGGGCTTCTCCTCTCGGAGAAAGCCTTGCGCAGTGCGGCCACTTCTTGGCTCAAGGCCGTGAGCTGCCCCTGCAGGCGCTTATTATCAGCCCTTAGCCGACGTACCTCCTCGTCTTCCTTCCGGGAGACCAGAGCTCGGACCACTTCGAGCATCTTGCTCGATGCGTCCTGAATCTCTCGGATGCACGTGCCCTTCATGTTGCGCGACTTCTTGAGGACGCCCTCAATGACCGCCGCCTCCTCCTCAGCCTTTGACTGGAGATCGAGGGGCGCAGGCACAGGGGGAGCACTTCCATCAGCACGTCCCCCTGGGTTGATTTCATTCTCGGAGTCCGTCAGCGTAGACTCCGAGTCCGAAGGGCCCTGCCTTAAAAATTTCCTGGCCTGGGAGAGCCCCACTGAATGGTGGGACCCGCCCCTGCCAGCACCCGTCCTCAGGATTTTGGAGGCCGGTCTTTCCGGGCTACCGGACTTCCCGGCTCCATCATCCTCCGAAGCTCCGTCCACCCAGTGCTTCCCCGCGGCTTTCCTTTTGGTCCTCACAGAACCGCTCCGGGCAGATGGTGCATCGCGCTTCGTCACTTGATGCCACCGTGACCACCGACGATCGTCCTGTCGCACAGGTGGCATCAGTCTCTCTCCTCTCCGATTCGTCCGTATTGCAGATCAAGTCAGTTATGGCTCGCCTTCGGTCGTTATTTTGTTTGTTGTCAGTCCGTTTTTTGTTTTGTTGTTTATTAATTTTCTCCATCTCGAGTCCCACGATTCTTAGCGGTTTTGCGTCAACACAAGAGCAGAGCGTCGTACTCCAGGTAAGCCTACATACTGTAGAGGGCGGCAGGTATCTACAGTGGGGAGCTCTAACGACTGGACTTCCTCCAGCCATTCATCCTCTCGCCGAGCACCCAAAACTTAGGATTGGATTGCACTTTCGACGGATTACTAGTCCGTCAGGTCCGCAATAACCTAGAGACGGGATATGCCGCCCGTGGTTCGGCCGTTTTATAGAGGTGTCCCCTCGTGGCCCGGACAAACGCCACGACAGCCCCCGGTCCCCTAAGGGATTACGGTATACCCCAGCATGCATCCACTTCAGCACTCTGCTAAACAGAGTGGAAGCGGATGCATGCAAACCCCTATAGGCCAGGTTCCCATCAACGACCATCGTAGATGATCGGTGATTGAAACCATGGCCCTTCCCCGTGTGAAGATTTGCCGCCAGGCCCAAGAGTCCACCAGAACGCGGTGGGCAGTTGGGGCTGGCGTTGCTCAGGGTGCGCCACGTGGAGGCTCTTCGACTGCACCCCAACTTCCTCCTGTCCTAAAGTATCTCAATTTATTTAGTACTAGTGGTGCATGCCTGCTTACATTGAGCGTAAAGGCTGATTTACACGGTACAATTTAATTGCCTATGGCATACAATAAAACTGATGCGACTTGCATCGTCTAAATGGTGTTTAGACAATGCAACTTTTAATGTTGCTTCAACTTAATAGAATCCATAGGCAATTAAATTGCACCGTGTAAATCAGTCTTTATGATTGAATTATATTATTATGAATTATGTATTATGCACAAAATAAATGATTGCCACCACTTTTTAATAAAATTCAGTCGAGAGCTAAAGTCGCAAACTCCAACGACATAATTTTATAACAGGTTAGTCTTTCGAAGATCATAGGTACAACATACATATACTGTTATTGTGTGTCTGAGCCCTTAGTGCAGATGTAGTTCCGCGAACAGCCGCCACTCAATGAAATATAATTGGTCCTCTGACCCGCCGTATTTATGACGTCACTTCCTCCTCTATGACTTGTTTATTGTCTCTCATTAGTGGTACACAACACAATGCTCTGTACCGCGCTCGCTCCACGTACCGAGCTGTTTACATACTATATACTAGATCAGTTAGAGCGAACCTAATAAGTCGAAAATCAACTCGTAATAATTATGATAGAAATGAAACTGCTACCTATTGTAGATATTATATTCTGTGAAAACTACCTAAACGAAAGACAAATGCACCATTCACAGCTTACGAGCCTTCTATAACATCACGTCTCCATTATTTATTCAACATCAAGAACAGTCAAGTAGGTATCAAGTGTGCCAGTAGTAGTTGGGAACACTTGCGGCATCCCTCCAACAGTCAAGTAGGTATCAACTGTGCCAGTAGTAGTTGGGAACACTTGCGGCATCCCTCCAACAGTCAAGTAGGTATCAACTGTGCCAGTAGTAGTTGGGAACACTTGCGGCATCCCTCCAACAGTCAAGTAGGTATCAACTGTGCCAGTCGTAGTTGGGAACACTTGCGGCATCCCTCCAACAGTCAAGTAGGTATCAACTGTGCCAGTAGTAGTTGGGAACACTTGCGGCATCCCTCCAACAGTCAAGTAGGTATCAATTGTGCCAGTAGTAGTTGGGAACACTTGCGGCATCCCTCCAACAGTCAAGTAGGTATCAACTGTGCCAGTAGTAGTTGGGAACACTTGCGGCATCCCTCCAACAGTCAAGTAGGTATCAACTGTGCCAGTAGTAGTTGGGAACATTTGCGGCATCCCTCCAACAGTCAAGTAGGTATCAACTGTGCCAGTAGTAGTTGGGAACACTTGCGGCATCCCTCCAACAGTCAAGTAGGTATCAATTGTGCCAGTAGTAGTTGGGAACACTTGCGGCATCCCTCCAACAGTCAAGTAGGTATCAACTGTGCCAGTAGTAGTTGGGAACACTTGCGGCATCCCTCCAACAGTCAAGTAGGTATCAACTGTGCCAGTAGTAGTTGGGAACATTTGCGGCATCCCTCCAACAGTCAAGTAGGTATCAACTGTGCCAGTAGTAGTTGGGAACACTTGCGGCATCCCTCCAACAGTCAAGTAGGTATCAACTGTGCCAGTAGTAGTTGGGAACACTTGCGGCATCCCTCCAACAGGTTGTCATTTAATCACATGAGTTTCCACACGACTGAATAAAATCATCATCATCCCAGCGTTAATCCCAGTCGCATCCGAAGCCTTTTCAGCTTTGGAGTCTGGGGTCCGCTTTACCAGTCCAACTGCTGATAAACTTCGACATTTACCGTGAAGCGACTGCCGTCTGACCTCCACAACCCGAAGGCGACATCGAAGCATTGCAGTTAGACCAATTGTTGGACTTTTGAGGGCTCCAACAATCCGTAACGACTGCCACTAGATGTTCGTATGGCAACCGGGACCAACAGCTTAACGTGCTTTCCGAGGCACGACCAGACCAGTGCAAATATTCATATTCATGCATACAAATATTTGCACTGTGCGGGGATCGAACCCGCGCCACCTTGCGCAGCGGCCGCGTCCGCTACCGCTACGCCACGGAGGCTTTCATACGACTGAATTAAATGACATGAAATAATAAGTTCCACATGGTTTAAGAACTTTATTATTTCTCATTAGAAATTCACCCTTTTATACATATAGGTATTGTAAACTAACACTTGACCGCAATCTATAGGTACAATATGTAAAGAAAACCCTGTCCGATCCGTGAAGGTATTGTTAGGTATCGATAACTGATTCTACTAATGGGTACAAAGCCGGGTTAAACTTAAAAAAAAAAATCCCCCTAAAAAAATAAATATTATTTCGCAAAAAGAGCTAACTTAATACATGTGCGGTAAGCAACCCAACTGCGGGGGGCGGGGGGCAGGGCACGCGGCACGTGGTCGCGTCGCGATTCGCTCATAATAATAACGGTGTTGTCACTTTTTTAAAAATTACCAAATTTCGGGGAAGAATTAATTCCCGGGAAAAAAAGATTATTTCAAAATTCAATAGTATTGTTACTATGATGTTTATGTAAAATTTTATTTTATATTTGGTCAAGTGTTTACCTAACCTTTATTATCTTTATGGGTCGGACAGGGTTTTCTCTACATATTGTATATCTAGATAGTCAGCAGTGATGCAGTCGTTGGTGGTAAAACGCGCTAGTTTATTAAGAGCCAGCCACTCAAGCCTTGAAGACACTTAAATTGTAGTCAGATGAAAACACCGCTGCTGGAAAATTGTTCCAGTCCCGTAATATACGCGGTATAAAAGACGAGGCGAAATGCTTTGTCCGGATCGTAATGGTGTCATCAACGTAAGGGTAGATACCACGGGCCGTGCGATGATAAAACGAAGATGGAGGAATTAAGTCATGTATTCTCTTCAAAATGCCTCCGATAAAACACCGACAGGCTGGCTACTCTATGTCTGTACTCCAGGCTTTGGAGACCGTTTTGAACCAAAATCTGGGTTGCCAATTAGCCTCTTCGCATGCCTGTCAAAATGTGAGGCGACACAAGCGTATCAGTACAGGAGCCTCGGGCGCACAAGCGTATCAGTACAGGAGCCTCGGGCGCACAAGCGTATCAGTACAGGAGCCTCGGGCGCACAAGCGTATCAGTACAGGAGCCTCGGGCGCACAAGCCTTGGAACGATGACCGGCATACCATCTGGCCCACTAGCCTTATTCAGATCCAGACGCCATTCGCGTATTCTAAAAAAACACTAATTAATTACTGAGAAACTAAAACATAAAACGTTTACAAGCATACAATAACGTGAATAACAGTAAAGTTAAGAATGAATAGGAATGTAGCTTTAAACTAAAAAACCGCCCAAAAGCAGGTCGGGCCGCCGGCCGCGCTCGCTGTACAGTTCCGTAGTTTCACGTCGGGCCACCGGCCGCGCTCGCTGTACAGTTCCGTAGTTTCACGTCGGGCCACCGGCCGCGCTCGCTGTACAGTTCCGTAGTTTCACGTCGGGCCACCGGCCGCGCTCGCTGTACAGTTCCGTAGTTTCAGTTTCACGTCGGGCCACCGGCCGCGCTCGCTGTACAGTTCCGTAGTTTCACGTCGGGCTACCGGCCGCGCTCGCTGTACAGTTCAGTAGTTTCACGTCGGGCCACCGGCCGCGCTCGCTGTACAGTTCCGTAGTTTCACGTCGGGCCACCGGCCGCGCTCGCTGTACAGTTCCGTAGTTTCACGTCGGGCCACCGGCCGCGCTCGCTGTACAGTTCCGTAGTTTCACGTCGGGCCGTCGGCCGCGCTCGCTATACAGTTCCGTAGTTTCAGATCGGGCCATAAGGATTAGTAAGGATAAGGATAGTAAGGGACGATAAACCAAATTGTACGTCATCCCTCGGAAATTCCTCATTTTCGGGGATTAATTATTGTGTCAATTAGCTTCTAAGTTTACATGTGCATATTCGTTTGCAGTATGCGGACGCAGCCGCTACGCAAGGTGGCGCGGGTTCGATCCCCGCACAGTGCAAGTATTTGTATGCATGAATATGAATATTTGTACTGGTCTGGTCGTGTCTCGGAAAGCACGTTAAGCCGTTGGTCCCGGTTGCCCTACGAACATCTAGTGGCAGTCGTTACGGGTTGTTGGAGCCCTCAAAAGTCCTACAATTTGTCTAACTGCAATGCTTCGATGTAGCCTTCGGGTTGTGGAGGTCAGCGGCAGTCGCTTCATAGAAAATGTCGAAGTTTAGCCATATCAGCAGTTGGACTGGTAAGACGAACCCCAGACTCCAAAGCTGAAAAGGCTTCGGATGCGACTGGGATTAACGCTGGGATGATGATTCGTTTGCAGTATGCCTTGTTTTAAACGACACACAGCTCCATCTATCACCGAACTGATATAAAGCTAACAACATTTTTGTTTTCCCTCGGGAACCTAATTTTTTCCGGGATAAAACTTACTCTATTATTTAAACTCGACTTCTAACTTTAAGTCTGCAAAATTTCAAAGCAATCAGTTCCGTAGTTACGACGTGAAAGCGGAACAAACAAAAACACTCACTTTCCTATTTATAATATTAGTAAAGATATATTTTTTCTTATTTTCAATTTTAGAGGCATGACAGAGGTCTGACGGGCACTTACCCAACGGTTGATGTTGGGAAGTTGTATATTATATGTAGGTATATGTACCAGTTGTAAGGTAAACTCTGCTTGCGAGATGTAGAGTCCGCGTGACGTCAGTATAACGTGTTGTTTGTTATGTAGCGTTTGTAGGGACCGCTACACCTGTCATAATATAATATAGTTACTAAAATGTGACATCCCCGTTGCGGACCCCGGGCTCCAACGCGAAAGCCGCGGATGCGACCGGGACAAACGCTGCGATGATGATGATGACTAAAATGTGACATCCTGGACTATACATACGTAGGTATGAAGTTCTTTTGTATATAAGTGGCGATCATGTGGATGCTTGTATAGTATACAGCTCACGGCGGCGGCGGCCTCATCAAACGGTATGATTAACGCTAATTATGCGGTTAATTGATTCAAGCCCTGCGACCGCGCACCGCTTGCGCTCCACCCGCGCCCGCACATACCAAATATTTTAATTACCTTTTACAGATACCATTCAACGGTTTATGGGTCACAAGGAGCCAGCCTCCTTCCACAATATTATAACTTTTACTAAACGTAATTCAATTAATTTTAAAGATTTTGTCAAATATTACCCACTAATTTACCTTAATCACTGTTTAGTTCTGAGCAAGCAACTACCATTAAAAACTTCAAAACCAAAATAACAACCATTCCTTATTTAATATTTTTATAGCAATGTTATCGTTTTGTTATGTTATGAATGCAGCAGTTTGTCACCAGACGTTACGTCATAATGTCATCTTCATTGTGGACGGACCTGTTAGTGTCACCAACATCTTCATTGTGGACGGATCTGTTAGTGTCACCAACATTTTGTTATGTTAGGAATGCAGCAGTTTGTCACCAGACGTTACGTCATAATGTCATGTTCATTGTGGACGGATCTGTTAGTGTCACCAACATTTTGTTATGTTATGAATGCAGCAGTTTGTCACCAGACGTTACGTCATAATGTCATCTTCCCCTGATTGCACGCGGCTGGCATTGGTGGTCCAAGCGTTTGGCGGCGATTGTCTATTAATACTGTGTGTACTTCCTTGTATGGGTTAGCATGTCGGGTCATCCTCTGGTTTCCAGTTCCAGGGTCTCGTCTCTCACGAACTACTCACTGATGCAAAGATAAAACACCGACACATAACTGTTCGTAAAATTATGTATATGGGCATTTTCTAACTCAATTGTGTGGTGATAATTATTATTGTTTTTTTTTTTATGTGAATTATTTGTAATTAGTAGTGGTAATAGTTGATGGTATCAGGCAATGTGAATGTAAATCTAAAGTAACCTACAATGTAAACATTGACGCACGTTGGATTGGATGCGCGTGCGACGCAGCACAAACCACAGACTATATTAGAAAATGCTGAATGTCAAACCGGAATCAGATGTGTGTCATTTCGGAGGATGTTATTCTCGTAGTTTTTATGTAACCGGTATTTTATTTTTTATATACCTGTTTGTGTTGTTGAAATTGTACTCTCACCACTTACAATTGGATTTACTGTTTATATGTTTTTATTAGTACGTTTTTATTTTTATTGTATTACCGGCTCGGTGCTACTTTTAATTGTTTGTTGCATCGGGTGACGTCTTTACGTCGACGCCGGCTGTCGCTGAAAACCAGCGCTGGGCTCTGTTTTTTGCATGGAGTCGCAGCATAATGCTGAGCGACAGCCGTTTTGCGTGGATATGACGCATGTTTCCCTCAACAATTTCTTATTTTTTATGTTTTTGTAAACGCTTGCGTCATGTTTAGTGCAAATAAACGATTTTTCTTTCTTTTTCTTTTCTTTCTTTCTTTCTATCTTCATTGTGGACGGATCTGTTAGTGTCACCAACATTTTGTTATGTTATGAATGCAGCAGTTTGTCACCAGACGTTACGTCATAATATCATGTTCATTGTGGACGGATCTGTTAGTGTCACCAACATTTTGTTATGTTATGAATGCAGCAGTTTGTCACCAGACGTTACGTCATAATGTCATGTTCATTGTGGACGGATCTGTTAGTGTCACCAACATTTTGTTATGTTATGAATGCAGCAGTTTGTCACCAGACGTTACGTCATAATGTCATGTTCATTGTGGACGGATCTGTTAGTGTCACCAACATTTTGTTATGTTATGAATGCAGCAGTTTGTCACCAGACGTTACGTCATAATGTCATGTTCATTGTGGACGGATCTGTTAGTGTCACCAACATTTTGTTATGTTATGAATGCAGCAGTTTGTCACCAGACGTTACGTCATAATGTCATCTTCATTGTGGACGGATCTGTTAGTGTCACCAACATTTTGTTATGTTATGAATGCAGCAGTTTGTCACCAGACGTTACGTCATAATGTCATGTTCATTGTGGACGGATCTGTTAGTGTCACCAACATTTTGTTATGTTATGAATGCAGCAGTTTGTCACCAGACGTTACGTCATAATGTCATGTTCATTGTGGACGGATCTGTTAGTGTCACCAACATTTTGTTATGTTATGAATGCAGCAGTTTGTCACCAGACGTTACGTCATAATGTCATGTTCATTGTGGACGGATCTGTTAGTGTCACCAACATTTTGTTATGTTATGAATGCAGCAGTTTGTCACCAGACGTTACGTCATAATGTCATGTTCATTGTGGACGGATCTGTTAGTGTCACCAACATTTTGTTATGTTATGAATGCAGCAGTTTGTCACCAGACGTTACGTCATAATGTCATGTTCATTGTGGACGGATCTGTTAGTGTCACCAACATTTTGTTATGTTATGAATGCAGCAGTTTGTCACCAGACGTTACGTCATAATGTCATGTTCATTGTGGACGGATCTGTTAGTGTCACCAACATTTTGTTATGTTATGAATGCAGCAGTTTGTCACCAGACGTTACGTCATAATGTCATGTTCATTGTGGACGGATCTGTTAGTGTCACCAACATTTTGCTATGTTATGAATGCAGCAGTTTGTCACCAGACGTTACGTCATAATGTCATGTTCATTGTGGACGGATCTGTTAGTGTCACCAACATTTTGTTATGTTATGAATGCAGCAGTTTGTCACCAGACGTTACGTCATAATGTCATCTTCATTGTGGACGGATCTGTTAGTGTCACCAACATTTCTTCACTTTAGAGACATTCCGTATAATATTTTGATACTAAGTACAGAAATCTATGTGATTTTGGGAAAAAAATATCATGGACTAGCAAAAAGGTTATCAGGTATGAGTGGTATATTTACTTCATGAGCTCTCATAATCATTTGCAGAAACAGCATGTGCGCATATGTAACAATTGTACTCTATGTACGCACATCTAACAGTTGCACTCTACGCACGTGTTATAGTTGCACTCTACGCACATATAACAGTTGCACCCTACGCACGTGTTACAGTTGCACTCTACGCACATGTAACAGTTGCACTCTGCGCACATGTTACAATATTATTCTAAAGTCCGCATGTCACTTCACTTTTGTATCAAAATCCTCTCGTCCCTCTGTGTCCGAGTCCTGACTGAGCCCTGCGCCTGGCCACACGTCGCGTCCTGGCTGTCATCACAAGCCGCAGTTATTTATGTTATTAGCCGAGTCGCTCACTAAACGACCGCTCAGTTCGGACCACCCGCGAGTAGAGGTGCCGTGCCCTGCGCTCGCTGCACTCATGGCCCACTCTACTTGACGACAATTTAATGACGAACGGATTCTTTTCATAACATCATACTCAAATTGAATGAAATGACGATTATTATCGATAGAGCATCCATAAGTGCATGTTTGCACAGACGAGGCGAACTGGACCATCATAAGTGCTTGTCTGTTTCTGCATTAGCAGTGGCTACCCACGTAAACGTAAAGTAAAAATTCGTTTATATTTCTACATATTCCAAAACAAGGGCGATAGACTCAATTCGCACATTGCTACAAATAGATCATTTCCGATTTTCGTCGCGTCTGTTTGTAAGACCCGCGCCCGTGTCACGCCCGTGTCGCACTTGAATCACCGCAAATTTCACGCTAATTAGCATGCTGACTACCGAGATCAATTAAATAAGGTTTAATGTTGGCGCCCACGCAGCTTCCTAGCCCCATGTTTCTCGAACCAGTACCAATACCTGCTCCGTGAACCGCAATGATGGCCGAGCGAGGCTTCCGTCGACTGGGACCGCAATTAACTCGGACCGCGGTCCCAGTCGCCGGTTTCATAAAAATTTAATAATTTTCTTCCGGCGACTGGGACCACTCATAAATGATAACTGAAATCAAATAATGTACAGTCAAACGACAAAGTAATAATTGAGTAAAAATCTTTTTTTAACCGACTCCAAAAAAAGGAGGAGGTTCTCAATTCTTCGTAATCTTTTTTTTTACATATGTTCACCGATCACTCTGAGACCGATGTGCAGAATTCTCTTTTTTTTCGAAAGTGTATACTTTCCAGGTGGTCCCATAGTCACCAGGTCAGGATTTGATGTCGGAGGACCAGGGAAATCGAGGGGAGCTTTCAAAAATCGTAGAGGCGACTAGTACAATCTGTACCATTGATTATGAAATTAAAGGATTTAAGTTATTTGTATGAAAGATTACGCGGTAATAAGCGGTTTACGATTTACGAGGTATTAAAAAAGCATGCTTACTAGATCTCTTTCAAAAACAATTTTCGTTTGTAGTTTTTATAGTAATGTACATCGTATTATGCTTTTTTAGATTTTTCATTTTCTTATTTTAAAAGTTAGAGGGGAGGGGGGGGGGGACCAACCTTTTTCCACTTTGGAAGCGTCTGTCACGCAAACTATTCGGTTTAGAAAAAAGATATTTAAAAAGAGTCGATATCATTTTTGAAGACCTATCCATAGATACTACAAACGTATGTTTGAAAAAAAAAAAATTGAGTTTCAGTTCTAAGTATGGGGACCCCCAATATTTATTATTATTTTTGTATCAAAATCTTGATGCGGTTCACAGAATACATCTACCTACTAAGTTTCAACAGTACCTATAGCTCTTATAGTTTCGGAAAAAAAGGGCTGTGCCATACGGACGGACAGACGGACAGACAGACATGAGGATTCTATAAGGGTTCCGTTTTTTGCCATTTGGCTACGGAACCCTAAAAATGGCCGTTATGGCTTCACACAAAATCAGTATTAACTGTGTTAAAATTTAAAAATAATGTTATAACACCCTTCTTTTTTTTTTCTAAAGTGTCTGGTCAAATATAGCCCTAAAGCAATAGTATTCGTCGATACTCGATACGAACTATGTAAATATTTTGTATGAATAATTTTACGAGTTAGAAAGAAATAGTAATATACTATCATACAATGCTATTGCCTTTGTGTGTACCTGTATGTGTGAATTATATAAAAACGGGCTTGGTCAATTTATAAGCGCATAGGATAAAATCATGAACATCATCTAGAACGAGTCAATGATATTTATATTCATATCAATAATTTAGATGTTTATTCGTTTGACTGTACCGATTTCGGCTTGTATAGTAGACTTTTTTTAAGTTACCTATGAGTGGTCCCAGTCGCCGGAAGAAAATTATTTAATTTTTATGAATCCGGCGACTGGGACCGCGGTCCGAGTTGATTGCGGTCCCAGTCGACGGAAGCCTCGCCGAGCTGCCTTATAACTCGGGACATCAATGATGGCCGAGCTGCCTTATAACTCGGGACATCAATGATGGCCGAGCTGCCTTATAACTCGAGACATCAATGATGACCGAGCTGCCTTATAACTGTTATTATTATAAAAGTACTGGATTCACAGAGTCGTGCTTTATGCCTTTTTTTTTTATTAGATATAAACTAGTGCTTGACTGCAATCCCGCCTGATGGTAAGCAGTGATGCAATCGTTGATAGTAAAACGCACTAGCTTATTAAGCCTATTCACTTTAAAAAAAAACTGAGTGAATAGGAAGGAAGACGGCAGTTGAGCGAGGTGATGCAATATTTAACCCAACAACACGACCAACGATGCTGCGCCAGAGGATGATCTGGAGACCCTCCACGACCAAACTCCCGACACAACAACATTAGGCACATCGTACCCGGTACACATCGCAACACAACTGCTTAGACCCGTCCTCCGTACGGCTTCACCAGACAAAATGCCGGAACACGACGAATCGCTTAAAAAACTGGTCTCTCTCTTACTGCTCATGCTGTGTGTATGCAATTCAAAGTTCTAAATAAAACAGACCATGGCGTCGCATTAGTATCGCAAATAACTATCCGAAAGTACCGGCTGCGAAGTTATTAGGGACTAGCGGGCGCTGGGCGGGGGATGTGTGCGCCAAATCAACGCAGATCTCGAGCGGCCACAAACCTGTCCCGATGCATTAAAAGAATTTACAAAAACAAAATGGTTCGCTGAACCGCCCGCGCCTGAACATGAGCATTCTGTTCGTTCTGTATTACTGTGGTACATTCGTGCATTTTTGACAAAATCCAGCTAGTTACACATATATTACCAGTATTGGGAACGAGAACGAACAAATTGTATTACGTTAAAATATTTATAAGTTCATCACTCCACTTTCTTCGTACTAAGTAGGTACGTTCCATTTGTAGAATATACAAGGCGTTACGATTATGTCACTATACGTAGTGTTTTCATCGGAACTGCGTTGGTATCTATTCTGTGTTTATAACATACTAACAAAACGTTACTTGATTTCCAGGCATGGACCTACACTCTATCAAAAGCCTTCAAGTGTCGCAAATATTTTGACTACCTAGTTGACTTGTAAAACTTCTAGTAACCGATAAAGAAAATTAAATGAAAAAAAAGTTGTAAAAGTATTTTTTTTTATAATTATAAACTAGTTGCTTGACCGCAATCCCGCCTGACGGTAAACAGCGATGCATTTGTAAAGCGCGCGAGTTTATTAAGTCCTATTCACTCAAAAAAATTGAGTGAATAGAAAAAAGACGGTAGTTAAGCGATGAAGAGCGACGTGATGCGATGTTCAACCCAACAACACGACCAATGATACTACGCCAGAGGGAGATTGATCTGGAAACCCTCCACGATCAAACTCCCGACACAACAACATTGGGCGCATCATATCCGGTACACATCGCAACACAACTGCTCAGACCCATCCTCCGTACGGCTTCACCAGACATCATGCCGGAACACGACGAATCGCTTGGCTACAAGATTTTGTCTGGTGGCTGGTAACTTCTGCCGGCAGCCGATGTTTTGGGCTACTACTGAGGTATAGAGGTATAAGCCCCGCACGATGATATTGCGATTGGCGGCCATCTTGGTGACGTAGTCGAACTCGCACCGTCGGTACCGTTCGCAAGTTCAGTCCGCGCTTACCCACTTACGCACATCGAATATTTTTGTTAGCTTTTTGTTTTTGTTATCCTGTTTTATTGTTGTTCTTGAGTTTTGTTGTTTAGTTTTGGTAGCTGTTACTCGTTAAAATGAGTAAGAAATTAATTAATAGTCGTGCTCGTGAAATCATCTATATTTAAAGTGGACAATTATTTTGTTAAAGAGAAAGAGGACTGTAAGTTGGTTCTTGAAAGTATACCCCGTGCTTTAAAAAGTGCTTCGGACATTTTAATACCGAAGCAACTGCTTATATACTCTGTTTTTTAATCTCGTAGACTAAATTGACACATGCAAATGTCAAATTTACATTATTAATTTTGTATTATTACGTTTTTAATAAGTACCTTCACATTATTTCAGGATAACTTATTGTAAAAAAACGATACTTGATTTTATGAACGCTAAGTTTCGGCACTATTTAAGAATTGCAATAAACTGCCAACACTCGTAATGTCAGTTTAGTCTACGAGATTAAAAAACAGATATTAGTTATTAAAAATATTTTGCAAAATTCTATCAAAGTCACGGAGTGTGTGGCATGTGCCACAGGCGTTGCAAAAAATACTGTGACGAAATTGAGACGGGAGCAGGAGTTAGCAACAGCCAGTGGCAGCAAAATGAGAACTCCTACTAAAGGAAAAAGACAAAAGAAGAAATATTTCGACGGGTTTCCCTTAACAGCTTTAAGAAATATTATAGATTGAATGTATACGGTGAGGAGAGAAATACCCACAATGCACAAAATCTTGGCGGCTTCAAAAGTAGACCTTAATTATAGTGGTAGTGAAACTACATTAAGAAAAATAATTAAATGTGATTTAGGCTACCAATTTAAACGATGCTACCAAAAAAGACGGGCCCTAATTGAAAGACCCCAAATTCAAGCGTGGAGGGCTATATATTTACGACGTATGAAAGAAAATTACTCGCTTGGTGAAAAATAAAAGACAAAAGACCGACGAAACGTGGATACACGCACACTACACGGTAGAAAAATGTTGGCAAACAGCAACCGATGGAGTGAGACGGAACGACAGCCCCGGCCGCCGATGGATAAAGAAGTTAAAGCGGTTTTATTGACAATGCCCTTTTAATGTTTAAAGCAGACACCAAAACGGGGGATTACTATGATCAAATGAATGCTGAGAATTTCACCAAATAGCTTACAGAAAAATTAGTACCCAACATACCACGCAACTCCAAAATTATGATGGACAACGCCCCTTATCACAGTAGGGATGAGAATAGGCCACCAAGTATGAACAATAAAAAACAGTTGATTGTTGAGTGGCTACAAGCTCACAACATCGACTTTCCCAACGACAGTACAAAACCTGAACTGTATTTATTAATTAAACGGCACAGACCGCCGAAAATTATAAAATTGACAATTTATTAGCTGGCAATGGCCATGAAGTCGTTAGATTACCACCTTACAACTGCGACCTCAACCCCATTGAGTACATCTGGAACCTGGTAAAGATGAGGGTGTCAGAAAAGAATGTGGTGCAGTTGGAAAGTCGCATTGAAGCTCTGACGTTGGAGGCGTCGGCATCAATAACTCCAGATGACTGGCGAAAGGAAGTCAATCATGTTAAACGGCTTGAAGAGGAATATTGGAATAAAGATCGAATAACTGACGAGTTATTTGTCATAAATACGGCGACGACAGTGAATCGGAAACGACAGACACAAAAAGCAGTTCTGATTCGGAAGACTATATACATTTTTTTACATATTATCCTGGTTTTATTTATGTAGGTAGTAATTAAAACATGACTACTACACAGTGGACTCTGGTTCAATTCCCGCTCGCAAATTAACAGAAATGTAGTTAGAAAAAAATAGTATACATGTAAGAAAGATATACGAATAAGTATATTTTTCTTACGTTTACAAAAATTATTTCCTTAAAATTTTTAATAATGAAAGTTTATTTGTCAGAATATGGGTGAGTAGGTATACCTACGAAAGAATGTTAAATGCAAAATTAATATTAGGGTTAAGGGTTTATTTGTATTTTATAATTTTATTATATAAAGAGTGTAATAATACATACATTCTTTATAAAGAGTGTAATAAAATTATAAAATACAAATAAACCCTTAACCCTAATATTATTTTTGCATTTAACATTCTTTTGCTAGCTGTCCTTTTGTGTGACAGATGACGTCACAACGCTGTTATTGTGACAAGGTTCCATCGCAATATCATCGTGCGGGGCTTATATCCAACATATGTAATTGGTGTTTTATAAGGAAAAAATAAAGTCGAATTTTTTGAATATAATATTTTTATTTAATTAAAGTATGTACCATTCTTATCTATGCACTTTTGCCATCTCAAAGGTAGTTCACTAATCCCTTTAGGAAAACAACTTGCGGGCGGCAATCAAAAAAGCTTTGAAGGCGCTTTGGACTGCCCCATCGGACTTGATTTTTTTCTCTTGCACTAAATTATCCAAATGTCGGAAAAGTCATTGTCTGTTGGAGCACGGTCCGCGGAGTACGGTGGATGTCGTAAACATTCCGATTGAAACTCCACTAGTTTGCTCACCGTGTGTGCGCTAGAGAGAGTTGTCTTAAAGTCATTGTCTGTTGGAGCACGGTCCGCGGAGTACGGTGGATGTCGTAAACATTCCGATTGAAACTCCACTAGTTTGCTCACCGTGTGTCTGTGCTAGAGAGAGTTGTCTTAAAGTCATTGTCTGTTGGAGCACGGTCGCGGAGTACGGTGGATGTCGTAAACATTCCGATTGAAACTCCACTAGCTTGCTCACCGTGTGTGCGCTAGAGTCATGCTAGAGAGAGTTGTCTTAAAGTCATTGTCTGTTGGAGCACGGTCTGCGGAGTACGGTGGATGTCGTAAACATTCCGATTGAAACTCCACTAGTTTGCTCACCGTGTGTGCGCTAGAGTCATGCTAGAGAGAGTTGTCTTAAAGTCATTGTCTGTTGGAGCACGGTCCGCGGAGTACGGTAGATGTCGTAAACATTCCGATTGAAACTCCACTAGTTTGCTGTGTGCGCTAGAGAGAGTTGTCTTAAAGTCATTGTCTGTTGGAGCACGGTCCGCGGAGTACGTGGATGTCGTAAACATTCCGATTGAAACTCCACTAGTTTGCTCACCGTGTGTGCGCTAGAGTCATGCTAGAGAGAGTTGTCTTAAAGTTATTGTCTGTTGGAGCACGGTCCGCGGAGTACGGTAGATGTCGTAAACATTCCGATTGAAACTCCACTAGTTTGCTCACCGTGTGTGCGCTAGAGAGAGTTGTCTTAAAGTCATTGTCTGTTGGAGCACGGTCCGCGGAGTACGGTGGATGTCGTAAACATTCCGATTGAAACTCCACTAGTTTGCTCACCGTGTGTGCGCTAGAGTCATGCTAGAGAGAGTTGTCTTAAAGTCATTGTCTGTTGGAGCACGGTCCGCGGAGTACGGTGGATGTCGTAAACATTCCGATTGAAACTCCACTAGTTTGCTCACCGTGTGTGCGCTAGAGAGTCGTCTTAAAGTCATTGTCTGTTGGAGCACGGTCCGCGGAGTACGTGGATGTCGTAAACATTCCGATTGAAACTCCACTAGTTTGCTCACCGTGTGTGCGCTAGAGTCATGCTAGAGAGAGTTGTCTTAAAGTTATTGTCTGTTGGAGCACGGTCCGCGGAGTACGGTAGATGTCGTAAACATTCCGATTGAAACTCCACTAGTTTGCTCACCGTGTGTGCGCTAGAGAGAGTTGTCTTAAAGTCATTGTCTGTTGGAGCACGGTCCGCGGAGTACGGTGGATGTCGTAAACATTCCGATTGAAACTCCACTAGTTTGCTCACCGTGTGTGCGCTAGAGTCATGCTAGAGAGAGTTGTCTTAAAGTTATTGTCTGTTGGAGCACGGTCCGCGGAGTACGGTAGATGTCGTAAACATTCCAATTGAAACTCCACTAGTTTGCTCACCGTGTGTGCGCTAGAGAGAGTTGTCTTAAAGTCATTGTCTGTTGGAGCACGGTCCGCGGAGTACGGTGGATGTCGTAAACATTCCGATTGAAACTCCACTAGCTTGCTCACCGTGTGTGCGCTAGAGTCATGCTAGAGAGAGTTGTCTTAAAGTCATTGTCTGTTGGAGCACGGTCTGCGGAGTACGGTGGATGTCGTAAACATTCCGATTGAAACTCCACTAGCTTGCTCACCGTGTGTGCGCTAGAGTCATGCTAGAGAGAGTTGTCTTAAAGTCATTGTCTGTTGGAGCACGGTGCGGAGTACGGTGGATGTCGTAAACATTCCGATTGAAACTCCACTAGTTTGCTCACCGTGTGTGCGCTAGAGTCATGCTAGAGAGAGTTGTCTTAAAGTCATTGTCTGTTGGAGCACGGTCCGCGGAGTACGGTGGATGTCGTAAACATTCCGATTGAAACTCCACTAGTTTGCTCACCGTGTGTGCGCTAGAGTCATGCTAGAGAGAGTTGTCTTAAAGTCATTGTCTGTTGGAGCACGGTCCGCGGAGTACGGTGGATGTCGTAAACATTCCGATTGAAACTCCACTAGTTTGCTCACCGTGTGTGCGCTAGAGTCATTCTAGAGAGAGTTGTCTTAAAGTCATTGTCTGTTGGAGCACGGTCCGCGGAGTACGGTGGATGTCGTAAACATTCCGATTGAAACTCCACTAGTTTGCTCACCGTGTGTGCGCTAGAGTCATACTAGAGAGAGTTGTCTTAAAGTCATTGTCTGTTGGAGCACGGTCCGCGGAGTACGGTGGATGTCGTAAACATTCCGATTGAAACTCCACTAGTTTGCTCACCGTGTGTGCGCTAGAGTCATTCTAGAGAGAGTTGTCTTAAAGTCATTGTCTGTTGGAGCACGGTCCGCGGAGTACGGTGGATGTCGTAAACATCCCGATTGAAACTCCACTAGTTTGCTCACCGTGTGTGCGCTAGAGTCATACTAGAGAGAGTTGTCTTAAAGTCATTGTCTGTTGGAGCACGGTCCGCGGGGTACGGTGGATGTCGTAAACATTCCGATTGAAACTCCACTAGTTTGCTCACCGTGTGTGCGCTAGAGTCATGCTAGAGAGAGTTGTCTTAAAGTTATTGTCTGTTGGAGCACGGTCCGCGGAGTACGGTAGATGTCGTAAACATTCCGATTGAAACTCCACTAGTTTGCTCACCGTGTGTGCGCTAGAGAGAGTTGTCTTAAAGTCATTGTCTGTTGGAGCACGGTCCGCGGAGTACGGTGGATGTCGTAAACATTCCGATTGAAACTCCACTAGTTTGCTCACCGTGTGTGCGCTAGAGTCATGCTAGAGAGAGTTGTCTTAAAGTCATTGTCTGTTGGAGCACGGTCCGCGGAGTACGGTGGATGTCGTAAACATTCCGATTGAAACTCCACTAGCTTGCTCACCGTGTGTGCGCTAGAGTCATGCTAGAGAGAGTTGTCTTAAAGTCATTGTCTGTTGGAGCACGGTCTGCGGAGTACGGTGGATGTCGTAAACATTCCGATTGAAACTCCACTAGTTTGCTCACCGTGTGTGCGCTAGAGTCATGCTAGAGAGAGTTGTCTTAAAGTCATTGTCTGTTGGAGCACGGTCCGCGGAGTACGGTGGATGTCGTAAACATTCCGATTGAAACTCCACTAGTTTGCTCACCGTGTGTGCGCTAGAGTCATGCTAGAGAGAGTTGTCTTAAAGTCATTGTCTGTTGGAGCACGGTCCGCGGAGTACGGTGGATGTCGTAAACATTCCGATTGAAACTCCACTAGTTTGCTCACCGTGTGTGCGCTAGAGTCATTCTAGAGAGAGTTGTCTTAAAGTCATTGTCTGTTGGAGCACGGTCCGCGGAGTACGGTGGATGTCGTAAACATTCCGATTGAAACTCCACTAGTTTGCTCACCGTGTGTGCGCTAGAGTCATACTAGAGAGAGTTGTCTTAAAGTCATTGTCTGTTGGAGCACGGTCCGCGGAGTACGGTGGATGTCGTAAACATTCCGATTGAAACTCCACTAGTTTGCTCACCGTGTGTGCGCTAGAGTCATTCTAGAGAGAGTTGTCTTAAAGTCATTGTCTGTTGGAGCACGGTCCGCGGAGTACGGTGGATGTCGTAAACATCCCGATTGAAACTCCACTAGTTTGCTCACCGTGTGTGCGCTAGAGTCATACTAGAGAGAGTTGTCTTAAAGTCATTGTCTGTTGGAGCACGGTCCGCGGAGTACGGTGGATGTCGTAAACATTCCGATTGAAACTCCACTAGTTTGCTCACCGTGTGTGCGCTAGAGTCATGCTAGAAAGAGTTGTCTTAAAGTCATTGTCTGTTGGAGCACGGTCCGCGGAGTACGTGGATGTCGTAAACATTCCGATCGAAACTCCACTAGTTTGCTAACCGTATGTGCGCTAGAGTCATGCTAGAGAGAGTTGTCTTAAAGTAATTGTCTGTTGGAGCACGGTCCGCGGAGGACGGTGAATGTCGTAAACATTCCGATTGAAACTCCACTAGTTTGCTCACCGTTTGTGCGCTAGATTCATGCTAGAGAGAGAGTTGTCTTAAAGCACAATGGCCTAGAGCGTTTAATCAATCTCGGTTGTTTAGCGTTCTAGCTTTTGCTTCATTTTTTGCAGTTGCTGATAATAGACATCAACTGTAATGGTCTGGCCAGATTTAAGAAAGCTGTAGTGACGACGCCGTCACTAGCCCACCAAACGCTAACAAGTATTTTTTATATACCTTGAGGCAGGATTTCTCTAGTTCTTTTTATTGTGCGGGGTCGAAAATCCTCATGGATTTCTGCCACCCTGGGGTGGGCAGCGGTGTCTGTCAGAATCTTACTGACTAAAAACAACCCCGCTGTTCCATCTTATTCCATTTTTTTATAATTGTAAACTAGTGCTTGAACGCAATTCCGCGTCATGGTAAGCATTGATGCAATCGTTAATAGTAAAGCGAGCTAGTTTATTAAGAGAATATTCACTCTAGCCTTAAAGACACTCAAATTGTAGTCCGACGGAAACACCGCCTCTGGAAAATTGTTCCAGTCCCACGATGTACGCGGTACAACATAAGGGTGGATACTCGCCGTACGGGTCGTCCGATGATGATACGGAGATGGGGGAATTAAGTCGTGTAAATCACGCTCAAACTATCCAAAGTGCATCCTATAACACAAAGACAGGCAGGCTACTGCTACTCTTAACCTGTGATCCAGGCTTTTGTGACACAGCCAACACTCCATCCCCCCAATCCGAACTGGGCGTCCAACAGGTCCGGTCCCACGCTCCGCAGATGCCGCTTGAGACGGCCGGCGATAATCCCCTCGAACATTTTACCGACCTCATCGAGCAAAACGATGGGCCGGTAAGCCGAGGCCGAGGCGGTCGAGCCGGCCGCCCTTCCTTCCGGAGGAGGCACAGTTGGCCTTCCCGCCATGGTTTCGGGAACCTCCCCGACGCGAAGCACGCGCTGAAGAGATCCCGAAACCTGCCCTCCATTTCGGTCTCTGGTCTCTGTCCGGGCCGGGAGCCGTCTTTTTGACGCGGAGACCAAATTCCTCCTCTGAGACCGGAGGAGGAGGAGCTTCCTCCTCCGGTAGAGCCGCTCCCCTTGGCAGGCCCATCATTGGTGGGGTGAAGTGCGGATCCCTGCGCGGAAACGGGGACCGCACCACCCCATCCAGGAGCGCTGGTTCGAGGGTCTCGGCAACCGGGGGACCAATGCGGTGCAGTTTGTTACGCGCCGCCTTATATGGCCTCCCGAATGGGTCGTTGTCGAGACCCTCCAGCAGCTCGGCCGTCGCCGCGTCCTTGGCGGCGCCGATGGCCGACTTGAAGGCCGCCCTCGCCTCTACGTACCTCGCGTAGAGGCGGTCCTCGTCGGCCTGATCCCGCCGGCGCCGCCGACGCGATCGGGTAAAGGCCCGCCGTGCCGCCACGCAGGTGGCCCGCAGCTCCGCCAACTCCTCCGACAACCAGTACACGGCGCGTCTCGACCGAGGCATGCTGGCGTTGCTGGCGTTTGGTCAATGACCCCCTTAGTCGGGCCGCCGCCGCGTCCACGTCCAGGACGTCCACGCCGGGACGTGGCCAAAGCCAGTCCTGGACGAACGCGGCCTCCCTTGCCACCTCCCGATCCAGGTGGGTCAGAGCCCACCTTGGAAACGGGGCTCGACCCGACGAAGAGGGGATGCTGCGGCGCCCCCGTGGATTGTGGGGGGAGATCTCGAATCGCACGTAACGGTGATCCGAGATCGTCTCCCCCAGCTCCACCCTCCAGTTTCGAATGCGGGCGGCCAGTGCGGGCGTGGCGAAGCTGAGGTCCACTATGGACCCGCCCTGCCGCCGCACGCACGTCTGGACGCTCCCCCTATTCAAGAGGGAGAGACAAGACGTTGCCACCCACAATTCGACCGCCCATCCGCGAGCGTCGGTGGCCGGGTTTCCCCAGACCAACGATTTGGCATTCAGGTCTCCCAAAACGGAGACCTGACGTGGCGCCGTCCTCCCGATGACCTTAGTCAGGACCCCGAGGAAATCCTCGAAGTCCTGGAGAGGGCGGTTTGGGGAATAGTAGACCCCCACAAGGGCCAACACTCCCCACGCGGCGGCCACGTATCCCGGTCCCCTCTCTAAGAGCGGGAGGAGAGGGGAGTCCGAGGAAGACCGCGCCACGATTGCCACCGAGCCGTCACTGTCTCCCAGCCAATTGCTGGGAGTGAAGTACGGCTCGGCCACCACTGCCACATCCACCAACCACTCGGCCATTGACTGCACCGCTAAGTCCTGGGCAGCCCGGCAGTGGTTGGTGTTTGCCTGCAGGATGCGATGGCCGGTACCCATTATTCGGCCATCGCATCACCCTCGGTCACCGCCGCTGATGGGATATTAGCGGGGGAGGTGGCAGCAGCGGCAGGATGGCTTATAGCCGCCTGCGGCTTGCCCTTCTTTGAGGGGGGTCGGCATAAGCTCCCCCCCATCACGTGGTCTGCAGGGCGACCACTGTCGGCGCACGCCGCGCAGTGCGGCTTGGGGGCCTCGCACGAGGACGCCTTATGCTCCTGTTGCCCGCAGCTGAACGGTAGCCTATGTTATCTATTTGATTGTTATACATATAAGCCAATACAATGCTGTAGTGGCATACCTTTATAACAAACTAAATCATGTTGCATGGATTTACGAGGATTCACTTAAGTTTCAATTCAATTTGTCTGCTGTTTTAGTAGTCAAAATGTTTGAACATAAAGCAATGTTCAGACACAGAAAGCAGTGCACTTATTTTTTTTATAATTTTTTTTCGAAGGTGGAAAAATCCTCCTATCCTCCGCTTGGGGTCGCGGAGGAGTGTGCCTGACTCTTACCGGCTAAAAAACCGCCTATGTGCGCTCGTGATCTGCCTTTCCGGGGTACTGGGTCTCTCGGCCGACTCCTTTGCTTGCATTACTGCTTCGCAGGAGACTACCCCGTCCCAAGCAGTCCAGCCATGAGTACATACTTATATTAGGTTTTGGGATTACAGGCGTAGTGTTGTTTTCTAATTAATATAATTATGCCATGACAAATGCGAAAGAAAAATAATTAAGGTGATTTTGAAAAAAAACATTCATAGTAGATTTTTTTATTTCATTTATTAATGCTGTTTGGCAAATCATACAGACTATCCCAGTTATTGCTATATTAATTCTCTGCACTGGCCAAAACTGGTATATAAAACTTATAGTTATTTTAATCTCTGGTACCTATGCGTTTCGCTCTAACAGAGCAGCGGTATTTAATTAAGCGATTACGTATAAAAAAATACTAGAATAATATTTTTAATTTATTTTACATGACTATACCACAACTACAACTATAACTATAACAAACTATATCAAAAGCAAATAACTACAATATTAACAATTTTGCATGCTGTAGGTCAGTGATTCCCAAAGTGGTCCAGGTGGACCCCCAGGGGTCCACGGGAGACTTGCTGGGGGTCTACGTGGGCGTGAACGAATAATGGGGGTCCATAAGATGTTAATGGGGGTCCACGAAAATTTATCTGCTTTTGATAGTAAAGAGCAAAAATGTAAGCATAGTTTTTATAAGGGCCTACCTACATTGTTTTAAGTACCTATCTAAGCAGATAATATTTTAATAAAGCAAGCGACAGTTACTTGTCCAAACTTGCATATTCGATATTACGTACAATTTCGTGTACAGACTTGCAAAGCGCTATCCTCCCGATGAACTTGATCACCACTATAAATACTTGATGCCAAAGGCAAACTCATTCATTTGTTTCCGGAATTTCGAAAAAAAGGCGGAATTTCGAAAAAAAGGTGTGAGAAAATTTATATCTGTGTTTGCTAATGCCGGAGAAAAGTAAGTAGCCTACCTTTTTTTTGTTATAGTACTTAAGTATTTTGTTTACGTGTACTAGTCGGTTGATCACAACGGCTTGTATAGATAGGTAACTTAGTAACTTACAGATATTTTAATTGTCCTCTTTCGATTTGAAGACAAACACAGCACGTTTTATTCAATTGTTTTTTCACGAGAGAAGCACTGCCTCTCTAAAAAGGCCGAATAAGCAATATTGCAGAGCAATTAATTTTGTAATTTTTCTTGCAAATAACTACTAATTTTATAAAACAGTAATTTCATAATCATTTTAAATTGATTTTGAAGTAACTATTTTATCAAAACTATTCCTTTTCGGAAAGAGCGAGCGGTGCGCGGGCGACGGGAAAAGGGCGGGGCTTGAACTTCGATGCCAGTTTGTCACGTTTTAACAATGAAGCCGCAGACAAAAAATACGCAAATACACGGAGCGCGTGAACTCATTGATTTAATAAAATGTTAGTTATCGTTTTTATGGACAATTTTGGGATTTCGACTTTTATTTTTTCCTACACAAATATGATCAGTATTCGATACTGAGTACACCAATTTTTATTTATACTATTAAAAATTAGTGGTAAATTATGTACTTTAAAATTGATACCGTTTTGTGAAAACGTCTGTATTTGTCTCAGCGGTTTATTAGTTGGTCCCTTTACAAGCCGTAATTCTATTTCCGCATGCTGACAAAGGCTGCGGTGTGATACCTATATTCAGAAAAAAACTTGGTTACTAAAACATTTTTTTTTTACAGGTAAGGTAACTGACACGAAATATGGCTACAGCAAAGAAAAAATGTCGACAATATAGTGTCGATTATTTGAAATATGGTTTTGTTCCATCAGAGGCAGACAAACAATTGCCCATGTGCCTATTACCTATGCAACAAAGTTTTGAGCAATGACTCTATGAAACCATCAAAGCTCGAAGATCATCTAAAAAGGTGTCATACTGATAAAATAGGTAAAGATATAAAATATTTTCAAACATTGAAAGAAAAATATGGAAAGAGACCCACCATGCACAGTATGTTCGCTTCAATATCTCAAAGTAACGATGATGGCTTGCGGGCATCTTACAATATCGCATTACTTATAGCAAAATCTGGAAAACCGCACACTATCGGAGAACAATTAATTTTACCCGCTGTTGAAGAGGTTTTAAAAACTGTTTTGCACAAATCTCCATTTGACATACTAAAAAGAATTCCATTAAGTAACAATACTGTACAAAGACGCATTGATGAAATGAGCTCTGATATCGAAAGCTTTTTGCGCAATCATCTGCAAAAAACTCATTTTTCTATACAACTGGACGAGTCAACGTTATCCGGTAATGAAGCATTACTATTGACATATGTCCGATTTATTATTGAGGAAGAAATTCACGAAGAATTGCTATTTACCAGAACTTTGGAGACTGACACTAAAGGCGAATCAATATTTAATGTCCTGAGTAATTTTTTTACGGAAAAATCGATTCCATTTACAAACATTATTTCAGTGGCAACAGACGGAGCTCCTGCAATGGTCGGGCGATATCGTGGGTTTATAAGTCATCTCAAAAGAATTATACCAGGACTTACAGCTATTCATTGCGTAATCCACCGACAACATCTTGTGGCAAAACATTTAAGTGACAGGTTGAACCAATCTCTATATTTTGTAATAAAAGCTGTCTACAAAATCAGAAGCAATGCATTGAATACGCGTTTATTTGCTCAATTGTGCGACGAAAATGATGAAGACTTCCAACGACTGCTCTTACATACTGAAGTACGCTGGTTGTCGAAAGGTGCATGCTTAACGAGATTTTACTCTGTTTTCGATTCCATATTAGAGTTCTTGGAAAGTAGAGATTCAGATTTAAAAGAAAACTTGATCAAATTCAAAGCAGACATTGCGTATTTCACAGATTTGTTTAAAAAATTTAATGATATTAACTTGAATTTAATAAAAACAAAGGGGATAATGTCGGCTTTTCTTGGGAAATTGAAATTTATGAAGCAAAACATTAGTCGGCGCGAATTCTCAAACTTGCCGCAGGTAGAATGTATTGATGAGGATATCCATACCTACAGTCAACATTTAAGTGCCCTGCATGATGACTTCAAAACCATGGATCATAAATCCATTTGATGAAACGGAAGTGACCAATGTTGTATTAAAAAAGGAGCTGCTCGAGCTAAGCACTAATGAGGAGCTGAAGGTGAAATTTAGAAAAGGCTTCCCAACATTTTGGCTGCAAGCAGAAATACCCGAAAAATATCCTGGACTGTGGGAAATCGCAAGGAAATTTTTAATAGCTTTTCCCTCGTCATACCTTGTCAAAAGGAGTTTTAGTGCCGTTACAAACCTCTTAACAAGAAAAAGGAGCAAATTAAACATCACAGAGCGGGGAGATCTGCGGGATCAGGAGCGGAGCATAACTAAACCACGCGAACGAAGTCGCTGGCGGCCGCTAGTCATTACTATCAGGGGTCGGTAAAACTCGACCGGAGATAATCCGAAAAGATATAAACAGGAAGTGACTATCAACCGTAATATTTTGCTAATATTTCATCATCTATCCCATTCTATGATTTTGGAAAGGTAGTTAAATACTTAAATCCTTTACCTGAAAAGCCTAACTCCACATACTTTTCTGAATATCGTCCAATATCTATCTTAATATATATTGAGCACAGAGTGGGCTCTCCCTATTATAAAATAGGAATAAATACTGAATAGTAATGAAAAACAGGCGGATGCTACTACCAGATTTATTATCGGTATTTCCACAGGTGTTAAAGTATACAATCTCTGGATTCGGTCAAGTATAGACACGGTGTAGTCTTAAAATCTAAAACACGATTACATTTTACGAGACTAACACTAAACACCCGCACTCTATGACGTCTTGAAGCGAAAAGGGGCCGTTACCACAGTATGTGGGCGGAAGAAACCGATATTTTCTTAACTTCCGGATCTGAGAGTTTCTAGAGCATTCGAAACGTGTTTACCTTACCGCCCCCAAGTGTCGAGAGGCGGGCAACTACAATTTTCATTGACAAATAATCGTGATTCATTCATAAAACCTCTGGCGTCCAATAGTGGTACTACAGTTCTCACGGTCAACATGGCGACCGCTTCATTCATAATACAGCGCCTCCAATGTCGAAAAGCGAGCACTACTAATATTATGCGTGACTCGTTTCATTGATGCTGTCGCCTCCTTTTGACAACAGAGGTCGCTAGCTGCCTATGTCAGCCACAATATATATATCAGTCACACTATACCTATCCAAAGTCTTAAAACGGTTAATCCACAATCAAATAAACACTTTCCTCTGTAAAAACAATCTTCTCAACTCCTTCATGTCACTATCATCACCAATCTGCCATGGAATGCGGTAATCTGACAGTTTTAACTTTGCTTTCAGTAATAGAGTTTGATGTTTTGCTTGGCATTCTTTGTTCTCTTATCGTCGCCGCCAACATATTTGCATCGGAGAGAGTCTTGTCTTCCTGGAGTAATACATCTGCTGGTGTACGTCAGGGTGGCCGCTACCCCACTGCTTTCTTTTTCTTCCTACCATATTTACACAAATGATTTAGAAATTCGCTCGCGACCACCTCATGGAAATTTATCAGAAGTTATCACTATTAATCGTGGTTTGTCTCGCATATTGTGAAGCAAGAGATAAGTCATCTAATGAATGGATTGAAATTGTAAAATGCAATGGAAAAAATATTTTATTAAAAGTAGATACAGGCTCAATGATAAATGTTATTTCTAAAGCTGATTACCAGAATTTGGATTTTGCTATTATCAACCTTGTGCCGTTCACAAAACGAGTACATTCTTTTACGGGTAATTGGTTGCCTATTCTAGGAACTGATAATGTACAGCATGTAGAGCAATCTAAGTGGGTGTGGGAATCTCAACATATTGAGGCAATAGACAATTTGAAATGCAAGTTTTGTTTTTATTATTATAATCTTATAACTTAAGACCGTACCCTCACCAAATGACCTTGCGCATTTGCTCCCTCTTCACCGCGCCCCACCTCTACAATACTTCGTAAAATTTTACTAGCGCCGTCTGGCGGACGTAGTACTTACAAATACAAGTTAGAAACATAGACCACAGAAGTAACAGACATAGCACTTTTATTTATGTTTATTGGTGCGCCCAAATACTTTTGGTTATTATGTACTCAAACAAATGTTGACGATACTTCATAATAAAAATACTGCAGTGTTTATTTTTTAACCGACTTCAGAAAAAGGTGGTTCTCAGTTCGATTTATTGTGTTCGCTGATAACTTTATGGTTAATGAACCTATTTTGACCATTCTTTTTTTTTATATGAAGGGATATGCTGCCTATGTAATCCCATTGTTACCACGTCAGTGTCGATAATGGAAATTCTGAGAAATTTAGGCCAATTATCGAAAATTGTAGGCACGCTTCGGGTGACAACTTGATACTCGTGTTTATATCGGATGATACTATAAAACCGTGAAGATTTGGGCCTGACCTGATGATGGAGATGACAGAATATCAAGGGAATCCACATCGGAAGCAACTATCACGTGTTTGGGCTTATTTAATGTGTATTGATTAGACCTTTATAACTAAATATGTTATGACTGTAACTTCAGGGTTGGAAGTTAGTTTTGTAGATTGAAAGTTAGCTAAGTCAGATGGACAAAGGGATAGAAAAATAATATAATAAAGTTTAATTTATCATTATTTATTATTTTAAAGGAAAACGTAATCAGGGTCAAATAAATTTCTGCAGAACTGACACCTTCAAAAAAAAAACATGTTTTTTTTTTGAGACCAGGCAAGACTGTGAAATTATATTATTATTCTCGTTTAATAAAACAAATACGTAAATTGTAAAAAATAAAACTATCGTATATCAAAATAAATAACAAATACATATACTATAATATTATTTACGCAAAGCTTCCTTTCGAAGAAAAATAATAAACATCCGACTAATACAATATCCGATCAGACTGGACGTTGACGGCAGCATATTTGGAAAAGGCCTGCAAGCAAACGACCTATTTCGTTTGCTTTAATTCCTTTAAGACCACAATGAAAGTATGAGCATTTCTAGAAATAACGCAATGAAATAACACAACTTAAATTCAGTCTCTTGATTTTAATTGATTTTTGCATAAGCATGACGAGTAGGTAGTGTTTGTACCATGTTAAAGTAGAGTGTTGTAAATTGATGAGGAATTCCCTCGACTGCCTATGGTTTTCATCATCAGATGTACTTCAGACTTTAATTTTTACCCATATGGGCGCAAATTTCTCATGAATATAAATGAATTAAGTCCAACCACAAAGCAGCTATTGTAAACCTTTGAGGAGTTCCCGCAACAGACTGTCCTTCGTCTTCATTATCAGACTCCTAATGATCATAACAATCCATCTAGGTGTAAAGCTCTTATCAATACAAATTAATCAAGAGATTACACAAGGTAGCTGCTGTGAATCGTTGAGGAGTTCCCTCGAATTTCTCTCGGCTCTATCATCAGATCTATTGCAGACATTCATTTTAACCTACTTATATGGGTGTAAAGTTTTCATCAATATAAATGAATTAAGTCCAAACATAAGGTAACCATTGTAAACCTTTAAGGAGTTCCCTTAACTGGCCTTTGTCTTCAACATCAGAGCTTTAATGAAAAAAAAAATTGAGTTTTATTGTATTGTGGGTCTTAAGTAGTTACATTTTATTTTAATTTTATTGTTAAATTTAAATATTGTAATTCTGTTTTATGCTATTTCTATGGACCATGGTCTGAAAATAAAATTTATTATTATTATTATTTAGGTGTAAAGTTCTTATCAATACGAATTTATTAAGCACAAACACGAGGCAGCTGATGTGAATCGTTAAGGAGTTCCCTCGGCTGTCTCCCGGCTCCATCATCAACTCCGAACTTTACTAAATTGTAGTGTGTTAAAACACTTAATGAAAAAACTTAGAAAATCCCTAGACGCCCCTTTGATTTTTTAAATTTCTCTTAGATTTACCTAGTCTTCCATCATCAGACCTTAATTTCCTAAACATGAGACTACCTTGAAGATATCGTCTTTCTAATAAAACAAAAACATGTGGCACTCGGGGCTGCCGCGGTAAAGCTATTTTATACTAGCGGCCGCCAGCGACTTCGTTCGCGTGGAGTTAGTAATGCTCTGCTCCTATTAGTCGCAGCGTGATGTTTTATAGCCTTAAGCCTTTCTAGATTAATGAGCTATCCAACGCAAAAAGAATTTTTCAAATCGGACCCGTAGTTCCTGAGATTAGCGCGTTCAAACAAACAAACTCTTCAGCTTTATATATTAGTACTAGCTTTCCGCCCGCGGCTTCGCCCGCGTGGAATTGGGTTATATCGCTTTTTTTAGATTTCCCTCGGGAATAAAACTAATTAAATGAAGATTGATCAGTTTTTATGGATTGATCGTAGAACGGTGAAAATTTAGGATTGTATGTAATTTTGTATGTTGTAAAAAAATAGAAACTAAAAATTTTGTGTAAAAATAAAAAAACAAATAGGGGTCGACTACCCCTAACATTTAGGGGGATGAAAAACAGATGTTGGCCGATTCTCAAACCTACTCAATACGCTCATAAAATTTCATGAGAATCGGTCAAGCCGTTTCGGCGGAGTATAGGAACGAAAACTGTGACACGAGAATTTTATATATAAGATAGATGTTCGCTAGTACCAAATTTTGTATGGAGAAACGCATGGTACTATACATTGAATCTGCGCTCACGCGCAGGGCTGCAGATCTGCATGAAAATGCAGATAAAAAACGCAATCCTGCGCGTGGCTGCGGGGTAAATCGCAAAGGTGTGCACACCGAGTTCCGCAGTATGTAGTTAGTAGGAATTTTTTTATTAGTTATTTATGACATAGTATTTTTTTATTTTGCCAATTAACGTATACATTTGTATAAGTATGTATTTTCTTTTTTGTAGTTTATTTATTTTTTACCAGTGACGTCATTGAAGGAGTGCGAAAAACGGTGGCGATTTAGCGACTAAACTATATTTGATGTTTTATTTTTGACTTTGATAAAGAAATAGAAGCTATGCCACAGCTTATAATTGACGTCATTTTCGTGATCAGCGCCCTGAAAACCCGTCACGATACCCAAGTCAAAATATCATGAAATTGAATTTCGGCCACCTTGGATTTCAAAAATGACGTCATTTTCGTGATTAGCACCCGCGAAAACCCTTTTCACGACACCCATGTCAAAATATCATAAAATTGCTGTCGGCCATCTTGGATTTCAAAAATGACGTCATTTTCGTGATCTGCTCCCCCGAAAACCCCCATCACGACACCCATGTCAAAATATCATAAAATTCATCGAAATACCAAATTTTAGGCGAAGTTATCCGCAAACAGACATAAAAATAAAAACTTTTTACAAAAAAACAACCGACTTCAAAAACCACTACAAAGTGAAAAATAACTAATTTAATAAAAGTTGGTGTCTTTGGTTTTGTATATTCGCTTTAGACACCGACTTCCGAAATTAGTTATTTTTCACTTTACATAGTGGTTTTTGGAAGTCGGTTGTTTTTTTGTAAAAAAGCTTTTATTTTACATTTTTTAGTTGTTTAAAGTACTATGTATTCAGTTGCATCCGGTCAGACTGGAAACTGACGCAAATATAGTTGGGAAACGACGTACTTTTGTTTACTTTAATTTTTACCCGTAAGTACCTATTCCCTCAACTGTACTGTACTTACTGTAGACTATTATTTTAACATAATGGGAGTAAAGGTCTTATTAATATAAATGAATTAAGTCCAACCACAAAGTAGCTACTGGAAACCGTTGAGGAGTTCCCGGAACTGGCCTTTGTCTTCATCATTAGAGCTCTTATGAGAGTCGCAACCCATCTAGGTGTAAAGTTCTTATCAATACAAATTAATCGAGCCCAACCACAAGGTAGCTGCTGTCAATTGTTGAGGAGTTCCTTCGACTGTCTCCCGGCTCTATCATCAGATCTACTGCAGACCTTTATTAAATTGTAGTGCTTTAAAATACTTAATGAAAATGCTAAGAAATGCACTAGTCGCCCCCAATTTTTGAAAGTTCCGCTTGTTTTCTCTGGACTTCCACCATCAAACCCTGATATCCTTATCATGGGACCACCTTGGGAACGTCTTCTTTCCAACAGAAAAAGAATTATGAAAATCGGTTTATAAATGACGAAGTTATGCGCGAACAAACATAAAAAAAAACATATACGGTCGAATTGAGTAACCTCCTCCTTTTTGAAGTCGGTTAAAAATCGAACATAAAAACATATAATTGAACAACCTCCTCCTTTTTGAAATCGGTTAAAAAAACGAACACCAAAATAAACATCAATACTATCTCAGAGACACTCTAATATAGTATTATACTCTATGCGACATGCGGTGCGTGAGCGAGCAAGCAGATGCTTTTTCGCTCACGCGCCGCCCGCTTATGCTAGCGGAGCGCGCGATGACGAACGACACGGGTTCCCCCTTCGAGAGCTTGTGGCATACTGAATCTCAATAGCCCGGGCAACAGAAATGATGGCGAATACGCTCAGATTGTTGAATAAAATTTTGATTTTGGTCGTTTAAAAAAAATATTTCTACAATAATGTTCGTCATGAAATTACCTATCCATTAGTGTAAGAACGCAATCTAAATAATGCTTACTTTCCGAGGAGATGCACGTTTATGATAATTATTTCTCTTGTCAGTGGTTTCGTTGTGAAGGAAATATTTAAACATTATACTTAGTAAAAAAAAAAAGAAATCTACAATTTTGGAGCCAAGATTATGGAGAAAATTTATGTATTTTTAATAAGTTGATATTTTTTTTGGATAAAGAGTAGATAGCTCCGAAAAACTACATAAAAACGGCCTGCGGTGTGTTTTTCCTCTGGAGCCGCCTTAAACTATGTACCTATCGTACCGTAGTAAGTTTGTTTTTATTTCTACTTTAGGATTATGTATTTTCTTTTCTTTTCTCTTTTTTTTTTTTTTTTTTTTGTTTTACTTTTTTATACGAGTGAAAATGCGTTACGCACCGTACCCGCCGCTAGCTAGGCGACAGGCGTGTGTGGGACTCGCCCGGCCGGAGCCGGGAATACCCACTAAAAACACTCGGTTCCCTCGAGCCCTGCGTTGAGAGTGACCCGGGCTCGGCCCGAAGATCTGACTCCGGGCCACTCTCAGGGCTTACCGGCCTAATTTAGGCCGGTTTCCGCGCCTAGGGAAGATTACCCGGGAACGGATAATCCCCAGCCGTGGTGACCAGTGCAAAGCGCATGCGGGAGCTACCCACACACGCTGGTTACACTCGGGGGCTAAAGGAGACGGGGGTTCGTCCCCCGCCTTCTTCGCCCCGCCCGTCTACGCCGAATGGGAGCGGCAAGAGCATTCTCTTCCCGCTACCTCTCCGCTGCCTCCTTCTGCAAGAGGACGGTCTCGCAGAAGGAGGCGGCAGCCTCCCATGCACTCTCTCTTTCAACCATCGCTCGCACCATGGTTGCCAGGGAGAGGCTTCCGCCTCCGAGCGCCGCAACGAGATCGCGGCGCTCGTTTCGCCAGGCCGGGCACTCCACCAAGGTGTGCTCGGCCGTGTCGTCGAGAGAGTCACAGTGATGACACCGCGGCGACTCCTCCCGACGGGCGACACGGTGCAGGTAGTGACCGAAGCACCCATGTCCGGTCAGTACCTGCACCAAGCGGTAGGTGAGGCTGCCATGCCGGCGCCCAACCCATCCCTCCAACACCGGACGAATCGCTCCAATCGTCCGGTGGGCCCCTGATGCACCACTTACTTTTTGCAGCCAAATGGGCGAATCTTGTATTGACGTCAGACTTTCAAGTGCGGACGTACGTTTGGATAGGTGGCGTGTCCTACCGGACGCGTCTTGTAGTGATCATCGCCTGATCGTTTACGAATTTGTTACTGGTTATATTCAGGGTCCGTCTCATATTCCTGGTAATTTCAGATATATATGTAAAGGCGCGAACTGGGAATTTTTTTTTTGGCCCGCTTTTTGCGTGTCACGCCAAAGAATTCACTCAGGACGGGCTGTCAGCCGAAGAAAGTGCTGACATTATCTCAGAAACCTTTACCTCCTGTGCTGACATTGCCATTGGTCGCGGATCTATGACCAATATTCGTAGATGTGAATGGTGGAGTGATTATTTAGTTGAACAGCGTAAAAGATATCGCAGAGCGCGTAGACAGTTAAATAAACTCAAGAGCCCAAAGATTACTGGAGATCTTCTTACGTTCGCTTTAAATGCTTTTAGAGTTGGCAAGTCACGCTGTAAAGCATCGGTGGAAAAATCTAAGGGTAACATGTTGCGGAAAATCGAAAAACTTGACAGGGAGGGTCCGTGGCCTCCCTTATATCACGAATTTGAAGCTAACAGATCGGTCAACCTTGCATACGTTCAAAAAATTAAAGTCAATGATAAGCATACCCCAGGCATAGAGGAAACAACAGAAGTACTAATTAATACACTTATCCCTGATGATTCACCAGCTAACCATAGCGACTACCACCAACAGATTCGAGCGTGGGCTCCTGTGCCACCTGAATCACCAATGTCAGACGTACCATCTAATGACCAATTTATAAATATTGTTAGAAAACTACCGGTCAACAAATCATGAGGTGAAGATAAAATATCTAATAGGTTGATTAAAGAAGCGTGTAATACAGCGGGTGATGCCATCTTAACTGTATACAACCGATGCGTTGCTGAAGGCGTTTTTCCTCGTAAATGGCGACGCGGTTTCATACAAATAATACCAAAGTGTGGTGACAAACCACCGGATGATCCGAAGTCATATCGGCCTATCACACTTCTACCATCCTTAGGGAAACTTCTTGAGCGCCTCATCGTTCCACGTTTACTACTGAACGGTCCAAAGTTTCATAGTAATCAATACGGCTTCAGCATAGGTAAATCTATAGTCGACGCGGCGCTTCCTGTCAGAAGAACCGTTAACCAATCCGAACACATGTACGTAATTGGTGTTGTAGTTATAAAATAAATGGGATGCAGTACCTCTTGGGATCCTTTTGTAAAAAAAACTTCAAAATTAAATCACATATAATTCATTCACACATTATATTTTTCAATTTTAAAACAAGACTCTATAAATAAACAGTTATAAAAAACATATCTTATAATTTCCTTTTTTTAGACGAACCATTCTTTTATCACAACATTTTTACTACTACTCAAACAACAACATGTTTTTCACTTGTCTCCCGAATCTGTCTTCCAAACTTAAATATATTTAATTTCTTTATAAATGTTAGCTGCCAGAGACAATAATGGAATTCAACCTCAACATCCCCTCTGAATTTTATTATTGTCTCAAAATAAAATTTTAAAATCATCCTAAGACATGACTTTCAAACAATTTCAATACACTCTCTTTAAACAACTTCAATACATAACCTATAATCCCCTCAATACACAAAGAAACTCATAAACTTCAACTCACTATCTATAGCTTCGACAAACTCCCTATCTATAACTTCGACAGTCTCCCTGTCTATAAACTTCAAACTCCCTATCTTTAACTTCAAACTCCCTATCTAACTTCTAACTCTCTATCTATAACTTCGACAACTCCGACAGTCTTCCTGCCTATAAACTCCCTATCGATAACTTCAATTCTATCACAAAACACCCTATCTATAACTTCAACTATTACAAAACACACCCTATCTATAACTTCAACTATTACAAAACACACCCTATCTAAACTTCAGCTCTATTAGAAAACACACCCTATCTAACCTTCAGCTCTATTAGAAAACACACCCCATCTAAACTTCAGCTCTATTAGAGAACCTACCCCATCTAAAACTTCCACTCTATTATAAAGACATACTCTACCTAAAACTTCAAAAACTATTAGAAAACACACCATCTAACTAACCCCAACCCTACTACTAAAACATCATATCTAAAATAAACTCCCTGTCTAAAATGCAGCCTTTACATAACCTTCAATTTCATAAATATCACTAACCTTTACACTTTTATTACACCGTTACCAAATACAGGCACATCATTGGCACTGTTACTAAATGTCACAACCCTTAAATACACAACTTTCAATTTTGCAGGATCCCAACTCATCTCTATTATTTGTAAAACCTACCAACAAACCCCTAATACATCTGGTCTAATTTTATTTATCAAATATAATAAAGACCCTATCAATTGTTTATAATTATGCACATCAAAACTATTATTCTTCCCCTCTTGATGTGCAACAATTCAAATATTCGGAAATACTTTTTCTATCAAGTTGCCGTATCCAAAATTCTTCATTCGTTGTTCAGTGTAAAACTTCTCATAAATTTTCAAGTAATTTTCTCTATAACCTCTATATCAATTCCAATAATTATTTAAATCTTCTAATTCCAAATTCTTTTTCCAGTCCTTCAGATATCTTATTTCTTTTCCTTTTCCACTATTTCCAATATTTATTATAGAATTCCATCATCAACATAATATTGCCAAATAAATTTCTTTTTCTTTAATTTACATATTTTATTTGCACCAAAAATAGTATTCCAACGGTATTTCCACTAAATTTTTCATTTAGCTCTTCATATAATTTTCAAAGAAAACTTCATTTTCTTTACCATTATTTTTGTTCTTCTAGAAAAATCGCTCCTCTGTTGTTTCTTTGACATCAAAAATTTTCATTTTCTCTTTATAAACTTCCCCTCTCAAACTCATAATCAATATTTTCTTCAAATAATTACTTAGATTTTCAATTGCTATCTTACTGCTGCACCCATTCTGGGCCCATAACCTGTTGTAGTTATGAAAATAAATGGGATGCAGTACCTCTTGGGATCCTTTTGTAAAAAAAACTTCAAAATTAAATCACATATAATTCATTCACACATTATATTTTTCAATTTTAAAACAAGACTCTATAAATAAACAGTTATAAAAAACATATCTTATAATTTCCTTTTTTTAGACGAACCATTCTTTTATCACAACATTTTTACTACTACTCAAACAACAACATGTTTTTCACTTGTCTCCCGAATCTGTCTTCCAAACTTAAATATATTTAATTTCTTTATAAATGTTAGCTGCCAGAGACAATAATGGAATTCAACCTCAACAATTGGGATCTTTCTGGATATTTCTGGGGCTTTTGATAACGCTTGGTGGCCTATGCTGTTGTTAAAATTAAAAACCCGCGGTTGCAATAAAAACATATATAATCTCGTTTACTAGTACTTTATAAACGGTTCCGCGGTACTTAAGCTCGGTCATTTTTCTAGTACTAAAGCACCAACCATGGGGCGTCCTCAGGGTTCAGTTGTCGGTCCTTATTTATGCAATTTAGGTTTTGATGATTTCCTCGCGATCCCGCTTCCTTGCGGCTGTTTACTTACTGGTTACGCGGGCGATGGCCTACTGCTCATTAAGTCAAGTAACTTGGCCAATACTTGCCTAAATTTAATATTCCAGTGGGGTGATCGTAACCGCCTAGCATTGGCGCCGTTTAAAACCTATCAACTTCTACTAAAAGGTAATCTTAAATCATTGCCTACTATTAAATTTAATAACGTTCCCGTTAAAAAACAGCAATCCATATGCTACCTTGGTATGGTCTTAGAAACGAATTTTTCATTTATCGAACATATAAAAATAGTTGTCGAAAAAGCAAAAAGGAACCTTTATGTCCTAACTAGAATATTCAAAGCAACTTGAGGTCTATCATTCCTAACTTTAAAAACTATATATGGAGCTACCTACTTAGGAAGTATGTGCTACGGTGCACCTGTTTGGGTCGATAGGGCCAGCATAGGGACACAGCTACTCCGCAAGAGTAGAGGCCATGGACACTAACTTTGTTACACAACGTGACCTTAATCGAATTTCTAGATTATTTAAACCTCAGACTGACGTCTGGGACGACCTCTTATCTGAATGGCAAAGTAGGTGGGATAATTCCATCTATTATTTCCATCCGTTGGCGATCGGCTGGCTAAGACATGGCTGGAGGTTGACCACTACATTGCCCAATTTCTCACAGTCATTGCAACTTTAAATTAAACTCTATTCTTTTAAACTTGTTCCTTCGCCTTTGTGTCAATGTTCTACATCGAACTGTGAATTTGAATAGTCCGCACATCACATCTTGTGGGAGTGTATTCTTTGGCAGAATGAACGCAATATTATGTTGGATAGTGTACAAGTTACATCCGGAGTCGTTTATTATAGAAACTAGAACCAATTTCCGTGCCTTCAGGCGCTTTTGCCATACCTATTATTGGAAGCAATTGTAACAGCATATACCTACTTAGGACCCATTAACTTAATCAAATTTTAGTCCGTGGTGCTTGGCAATCTGGGCTTCTCCCAGTTGCAATAATGTCCCTTTGTGCCGATTGGCCTAGTTCTGTTCTCATGTTCTGTCTCCTGCTTGTTATGGAGGGAAGTGGAAAAAATATCTTTTTTTTTTTTACTCCTCCGCTATTATTTTCTGATTAATTTCGTTGCGGGACCCAAGACAGTTGAATCATTTCTCTGGGACTCGTCGAGCTTCATTGCTCGGCGTTTTTCTGGCGGTCTCCACTGTTGATTCTGGCTTTCAGGAGTTGCAATGGGTGGGAAATGTGTGGCGGGTTTTGTCCCAATAAAAAAAAAAAAACTGAATACAACCGGTCATCGGTTCTACGGCTAATATGGCCGGCCCATTGCCACTTCAGTGTAGATTGCTTGTTACGCCATTAGTACATACGGACGTGCTCATCAAATCAATTTAATAATTGCATAAATTAACAGTTTTTAATTGTGACCTAGTTTTAGAATCATAGCATTTTATTGTGTAGTTGAACGATTTTTATGGCAAGTATGGACAAAAACTAAGTGATATTTTTCGTAAACATGGATAGTAGCCCCTCCGTTCGGGGCGGTCTACCGCCACGCTCTTCACCATCAGCAGCAACATCCAGAAGCCAAGTTCAGGATGAAACAATTTTTTCTACTCCAGAAATCCAGTCGTGGATGTCCAGCATTGAGCAGTGCTTGCATGAAGTTTGCACCATAGCTTCGGAGGGCAAGATGAACTCCGAACAGAAACTAAGGATCAGCAGCCTCTGCCGTAAAGTCGGACACGGAGTCTCTCAAATGGCTGTGCAATACCAGTCATTAAAACATAAAGCCCTCCAAAACTACGCCACCCTGCAAAACTTCAAGGGAAATGAAGACCTATCTGCTAGTTTGGCTGAGATCAAGCAGCAATTACAAGAGACCCTTTGTAAACAAAACAAGGAAAGCACCTCTTTTGCAGACATGGTAAAGGGGACCAAAAGCCTTATTCGCCCTCATCCAATTAGCTCAGTCGCTATTTATCCTAGTGATAATACGAAGACCAGCGAAGAGACCATAAACTTAGTCCAAAAAATTGTATGCCCGGAAGAAATGAAGCTGAAGGTGCGTGGACTTCGAAAAACAAAAAACGGAGGTGTTATAATAAGCACGGAGACCAAGGACGACATCCAGAAATTAAAGCAGACTGTCGAGCGTTCTACCTCTATACTTACTGTCGATGAGCCTCGAAAGCGGAAGCCTCGTATTGTTATTATTGGGGTCCCGACTAATATGGAAGAAAAAGAGGTCTTTAAATACATTTTTGAGCAAAATATTGTGGACAAATTACCTACTTTGACCAAAGATGCCTTTTTGACCTCAATTAAATTAAGCCATAAGTCAGGGAAAAGGGATGCTGACAGCTGCAACTACGTTGTTGAAGAACCAGCCAGCGTACGAAAAGCCCTTTTGTCTCAGAGCAGACTTTACATTAACTGGACATCGTGCCCTGTACGAGACTTCACCCTTGTGACTCGGTGTTTCAAGTGCCAGCAGTACGGTCATGCAGCCAAGACCTGCAAATCCACCACTTCAACTTGCGGCCATTGTGGACAAGATGGTCACGCGGCTCAAGAGTGCTCTTTGAAAGAAGACTCGCCGAAATGCGCAACCTGCAAGCGCTATAAAAAACCCAGCAACCACAAGACGGGAGATTCTGATTGCCCAGCAAGAAAGGCCGCTGAATTCAGGTAGGTATATTAACTCCGTAGATTATGAAGGCGCCTAAGAGCGCCAAACACTAGATTATATTTAGCTCTAATTACATCTATACACAGAAGTACATACTTTGTATAGGTATATTTTAGTTATGGATAATTTAATTACAGAAATAGACAATACTTTTCAGTCAGAATCTAAAACATGCGAGGTTGAAAATTGCAAACAATATCTTTCCGGATATCAAAAGCCATTTATAGTACTAACACAGAATATACGTAGTATCTGTAAGAACTTTGACAGCTTTAACATTTTTCTTCATAGACTGGACATAGCATGCGATATCATAATACTAACCGAATGTTGGTTATCAAAACGACAAGATATCATCCCTACTATGACGGGATACAACTCTTTCCATAGCACGAATAACCAGAATCAAAACGATGGGGTCGTGGTCTACGCTAAACAAGCGATAATTGCCTCAGTCGAAGAACAGAATCAAGTCGACTGTAACTGCCTTATAATTAAATTAGGTACAACTATAGCAATTATAGCTATATAAAGATCCCCATCGTTTAGAAATCTGGGCCTGTAGCCAATGTAACATCGCTTCATAGCGAAGCGAAATCGAATAACAAACCAACCAATGGCGCGAACGATCGACCACGTGATTTATCGCGTCGCGTGGTCTATCGTTCTCGCCATTGGTTGGTTTGGTTTTCGATTTCGCTTCGCTACGAAGCGATGTTACATTGGCTAGGGCTACTGGACTCCTTTCGCCATTTCTTAGGCCAGGCTTGTCAAAGTCTTTCCGCTTTTAAGCACATCATATTAACGGGTGACATTAACATAAACATCAGAGCAGAAAACGGCGATACAGGTGCTCAAAATTACCTAAATTTATGTTCATACCATGGGCTTCACACCGGTCATACGCTATCGACACATCAAAGTGGCTCATGTCTCGATCACATGATGATAAAAACTCCCTTACCATATATTACCCTAGTTACTAATTCAACAATAACCGATCATAATGCCGTCCTATTAACAATGAACTTAACGCTACCTAAGCAAAATCGCCCTGTGTCAAAGTCCAAATTAAATATATATACATTGGAACATGACCTGCATAACATTGATTTTAGCTCTGTGTACAATTCTACTGACGCTGAGTCGTCTTTATCGTATTTAATTAAAAATGTCCAGCAAGCAATATTACATAATACGACCCTCACAACATTAAATCGTAATTATTTTAATATTAAACCGTGGATTACTCCGGGCCTTGTCCGATGTATAAGGCACAGAGATAAACTACATCAGAAGACCAAACTTTTTCCTGACAATAAAATGCTTCTTGTTACATACAAGAGATACAGGAACTTTTGTAACAATCTCTTGAAAAAACTTAAAATTGAGTACGATAAAAACGAATTACAGGAAGCAGGTAATAATAGTAAACAGATATGGAAACATATTAAAAACTTGACTTACAGAAATAAGCCACGGGAATCAGTTTCAAGTTTACTGCTCACTAACTCATCACCGCTATCATCAGCTAATTTTGTAAATAACTTCTTTGTGAACGTAGGGAAATCCCTCGCTGAACCACTTCTGAACCAATCTGGCGACCAGACCGCACATTATCGGACATCTCTAAAGAGCTGTGTAAAATCTTTTGCACTGTTGGACACGGACGAAATTGAAATCGAACAAATCATCTCAGAGCTGAAGGATGATTGTGCGGTGGGCTGGGACAATATTAACAATAAAATACTAAAGCGTTTTAGACACATTTTGGTACGCCCTTTAACGTATATATTTCAGATGTGCCTCAGAGAGGGAATTTTTCCTAAAAGTTTGAAAAAAGCGACGGTCATCCCTATTTATAAAAGTGGTTGTAGAGATGTAGTGAATAATTATAGACCAATATCTATACTGCCTGCACTGTCTAAAATATTGGAAAAAATTATAAACAAAAGACTAGTCAGTTACTTAGAAGCGAACAACTTATTGTCTCCTTCACAGTTCGGGTTTAGAAGTAAATTGTCAACAGCGAATGCTGTACAAAAGTTAACAGACCACGTTGCACAAGAACTCGGTGATGGAAACCAGGTCTTAACTATCTTCCTTGACTTAGCAAAAGCTTTTGATACCGTATCTGTTCCTTTGCTTTTGAATAAACTGGAGGCTTTAGGAATAAGAGGTACACAGCTGAAACTCTTCAAAGATTATTTAAGCAATAGATCGCAATGTGTTCGAATCGAGTATATGACTAGTGATGAAGAAAAAACTCTAGGTTTTGGAGTTCCACAAGGCAGCATCCTTGGTCCATCGTTATTTCTTATATACATCAATGATTTATGTAACTTAAATGTAGTAAATGGCAAAATAATATCGTACGCCCATGACACTGCGATTATCTTCACCGCAAAAACGATTTCCGAGTTATATGGCATAACACAGGCAGGCTTTAACTCTGTTCTTAACTGGCTTCGTTGTAATTTATTAACACTGAATGCTGAGAAAACAAAATATATTCATTTCACAATGCGCAATGTTGATAACAAAACAATTGATTCCCATTTATACGCTCACCGCTGTAACAAACCGTCTATCACTTCTTGTACCTGTCCTAGGATCCTTGAAACAAAGTGCCTAAAATATCTTGGAGTCTTTGTTGACAACACACTATCCTTTAGACAACATATTGAAAGTTTGGTTACAAGAGTACGTAAACTGATGTTTGTATTCAAAAAACTGCGCTCCATTGCAGACGCCAACTTAGTGAAACAAGTGTATTTTGCTCTATGTCAATCTATACTTCAATATTGCATAACTTCATGGGGTGGAACATCAAAATCTATCCTTCTCTCCCTCGAACGTGCGCAAAGAGCTGTTCTAAAAGTAGCACATTCTCTGCCTTTCCTTTTCCCTACCTTCCAGTTATACAATTCCTGCAAAGTTTTGTCAGTTCGGCAAATTTGTATACTGCACATAACACTAAAACAGCATGCTACGCTTACTTACAACGCTAATATAATTACCAAAAGATAATACGGAATGATATAGTGTGCAGCTCAACCTCTACCTCTAAATATGCATTTACACACAAATTCTATATGTTCTTAGGGCCCTTTTTATACAATAGGTTAAATAGAGTATTAAATATTTATAATTTGAATAATTTTAGCTGTAAGAATGTTGTTTTTAATTATCTACAAGGTTTATCATATGAGCAGACTGAAGACCTACTTACAGTATGTAAATAAATTTAGAAAATAATAATCATTGCATTATCTAATATTACTATGTAAGCAATAGGATACTAATAATAACACTGTATACTTCCGTTGTGTCCTAGATTTTTACGTACTACTTTTATTGTTAATTTATTGCGAAATAAAAATAAATACAACAAGCACTTTTACGCCTGAAGCACAGGTTCTACCTAGTTCAGGCAAATTATACATCAGTGCTACTTAGAGTTAAGAAAATTATTGTAAAAATTATGTACAAATGTGAGAAATAAACAATTATTATTATTATTTCGTTTATTCATTTAACATACATATAATTTATATTTTTAAATATTTATATAAACACATAAAAACATTTAAAAATATACAAAATAGTAGCCCACCGGTATCGGGAACAGGGTCCAAGCTACCGGCGGTCAGGGCTCCAGGGAGAGGAACTTCCTGACGATGCGAGCCGTGTCCAGCAGTACCGCTTTCTGAATCAAGCCCTTGATCCAGCTGCCTAACGAGAGCCTCCTGAGGTGTTGGTCGAGGCTCTTGGCTATTAAGCCATTGGCAGTCACGACTATCGGTACAATGATTGCTGAATCCACTTCCCACATGTCGACAACCTCGTGAGCCAAGTCAAGATACTTGATTTGGTTCTCCACGAGGTTCTCATCATGTGGGATGGTTATGTCAACAATCATTGCACGCCGCTCTGATCGATCCACCAGCACTATATCAGGCTTATTGGCAACAATAGTCCTGTCAGTGATGATGGATCGATCCCAGTACAATGTAATATGGCCATTTTCGAGAACTGGGTCGGGCATATACCTGTAGTACGGCACCTCCGATTCCACAAGGTTGTATTTAAGAGCAAGTTGCTGATGAATTATCCTGGCTACAAGGTTGTGTCTATGCAAGTACTCTCCGTTAGCTAGACGAGAACACCCGGAAATAATGTGTCTAATTGATTCTCCCGGCCGGTGACATGCCCGACAGATGTCAACTGTGCCGTCTTTCACAATGAATCTCCGGTAATTGTTTGTCATCATAACTTCGTCCATAATTGCAAAGACAAAACCTTCGGTTTCTCCAAAGAGGTCACCGAAACGTAGCCAGGCTACGGACGCTCGAAAATCTACATCGGGCCCGTGTAGGGCTCGGAAGAAGCGTCCGTGAAGCTCTTTGCTCTTCCATACCTCCAAGCGATCATTTGTGTCAAGCACTACTGGTTTACGCCAGTTCTCCTTAGCCAAGGAGAGCGGAGTGAGGCCCTTGTCAGCCGCGACCACATCTCGATGCATCCCCACGTCGGTTTCTAGAAAATATTCCCTGAGCCTGCATACCTCGCGATTGTGGAGGGTCTTGGCGTTTAAAAAGCCACGACCTCCACATTTTCGCGGGATATACAGCCTCATAACCGATGACCGTGGGTGATGCAATCGATTTGCAGTCAGCAGTGTACGGACCCTCTGATCCAGGGCGTCAAGTTCGGTTTGAGACCATTTGAGTATGCCGAAAGAGTACATCAATACCGGCATGACCCAACCGTTGAAAGCGCGCACCTTGTTTCCGCCTGATAGAAGACTATTAAGTACTTTTTTCAGGCGGCCAAAGAAGCGTTCCTTCAACGATTGCTTCATGTCAGTAACATTGATACCCAACGCTTCCGACATACCCAAATACTTATAGGTTTCGGATGCGGAGAGGGCTCTAAGGTTTATGGAACCCGTGAGTTGGGTTCCCACGGATTCCATAATCTCTCCTCGCTTTACATGCATGACCGCACATTTGTCCACACCAAATTCCATCCTGATGGAGCTACTGAACGTTTCAGTAATTTTCAGTAGCTCCTTCACTTGTGAATCGGTGTGAGCAAAAAGTTTCAGGTCATCCATGTAGAGGAGGTGCGATATAACCTGACCACCTCTCCTCAACCGATAGCCTAGACCTGAATCCTCCAATAGTGTGCTTAGAGGATTCAGTGCTAAGCAAAACCAAAGTGGACTCAAACTATCGGCCTAAAATATACCTCGCTCGATCCTTATCGGTTCGCTATTCCTCTGAATATTTCGACATCCTGGATAGCGAAGGACTGTCCTCCATGTCCTCATACACGTCATCAGGAAGGTGCGTAGAGTTGCATCCACTTTATACAACTCCAGCACCCGCATGAGCCATGTATGTGGCACTGAGTCATAGGCCTTCTTATAATCTATCCAACATGTCGACAGATCCTTTCGGGAACGACGAACCTGTTGGCTAATGGCCATATCAATGAGGAGTAGCTCCTTAGTACCGCGGGACCCGCTCCTACATCCATTTTGAGAGGCAGACATGATGGAGTTGCTGTCAATATGGGTGTTAATTTTAGATTTCAAAATGGATGTAAGAACTTTATAGACCGTCGGTAAACACGTGATCGGCCTATAATTTTTGGGTTCCGCGGTGCTACCTGATTTATGGAGCAGGTGGGTTACTCCAGTTGTTAGAAACTGGGGTAGCGAACCAGACTCTAAAGCAGTCTGGAATTGAGATGCCAAGCGAGCGTGCGACCCGGAAAACCATTTGATCCAAAAGTTGTGCAGCCCATCCGGCCCTGGAGACTTCCAATTAGGCAACGGACGGACTGCACGAGCTACATCTTGGGGGCAGATGGTAATAGCCCCCATTTCTGGTACTGGATCGCAGGCTCGCTCAACAACCCGAGTCCAACTACCTTCGGTGTGACTGACAGGCACCGACCAGATATTGCGCCAGAATGAACACATGGCATCATCATCCGGTAGGCACGTGTCAGTGACACCTTGGTCTGATCGCTCCCAAGCTCTATAGACCCGCCTTTCATCGCTTTGGAAATTGCGATTCTGAGAATACCGCTCAACCCTTCGCTTGTACCGACGAATACGGTTTGCCCATGCATAAATCTTCTGCTTAAAAAAGTCGATGCGCTCTGTGACGCGGAACAAATAGTCTCGAGTACTAGTATCAGTCCCCGAGAACGCCCGCCTCACAAAGCGCATCACTCTAGGGCGTGTATTGCCCTCCCTGAAGCTAGTTAGCTTGCCAATGAGTGCTCTAGTCTCTCCGATACGACGCTCAATCCTGCACTGCCAAGCTGGTACAGCTGATTTTGGTCGTGTGGCTCTGTCACTGTCTGGGAATTTGACATGAGCCACACGACATATCGCAACAGCTCCACAGTACAAGATTGAATGTGTATCAGTCAGATCTTTGCTGTCTTTTAAATAATAAGACAGCTGAGAGTCTAGAGCACACACCAGCGCCTTGTTTTTTTTATGCATGGGCAATCGAGGTAAACGAGGTCTAACTTCAGGCGGAGTAGAGCGGTACTCACAGAAAGCATCCTCCAAAGCGCTCCTCAATTTTTCAATGCACTGGGGACTCACGGATATAGCCCTATCATCATCCTCTTCATCAACGCGGTTGGGTCGCGGTGAAACACTGTTAAGTTGTACCGCGACCAATGACGAAGCAGGCGTAACATGACTATTCCGTGACTCGAGGCGTAGGCGATCAAGTACCACATCATCCAGCATATGGTTACGCTGGATGACCCGCACCTGATCCGACAGTCGTTGCGCCGAAACGTTGACAGCTGGCTCAAGCACCTGAAACAGAGAGAGCATTCGAACACGGTACGCGGTCAGGTTGTTTCCTCCCTCTGTAGCCCCATAGTATGAGCGCATGACGTTTTCATTGATGGATTGTGTCCATCTCATGCGCTGCACACTTCCGCCGGGAGCTGGGACCCTGTCAGAAGCCGATGGGCCTCGAGGTCCTAAGCGGTCCGGCGGCCGGCGTCCTCCCCGTCGGCGAACAGGTGGTGGCGTCGTCGGCGGAGAGAAGTACTCGTCGCTCGAGCTCGACGCAACTGCCGCGGCCGGGGTCGTCACAGCGCTTACAGTGGGGCTGGAGACCGGCGGCGGCGAGGCGGAGCTGAGCAACGAGTCCGGGGATGGTGGGCGTGCACGTTTCCTTGCGGCAGATCTTGTCAACATTATTTTATTTTCATCATTTTATTGCAGTTTTTGTGCGGTGACACCTGTCATGTCACCTGCGGTTCGGTTGATTTTCTTCATTGTATTTGTTGTTGATATTCGTTGAAAAAAGTATGAATATTCTGATAATTCCTTTGATTTTTATAAATGTCTTGTGTATAATAAGTACTGTAAAATATAATGAAATCCAAAAATATCAGTTTTGTAGTAAAGAATTTGTTGACGTACGTGTTGCCGTGACAATTTTTTTTTTATTTTTTATTATTATTATTATAGTTAGCTTATTCTGTGAGTTATGTCGACAACAGGTAAGTAGCTACTTAGTTAGGCGCAAGCTATTTGCATCCGTTGCCTAATGTCCTGTCAATTGCCACCAAGATTGCGCTTGCACATTCGTTTCTTCTACTCGTTCTTTACTATTAGCATGATAATGGAGATTCGAGCGTTTACTGTAACTGATACGCCACAATGTAACCTACAAACAAACATAACCCTGCACTAGGAGACAATGAAGTTCTGCGTGAATGACATGTTATCATAAAAACGCTCAATTATTTACTGCCCTAATGAGGGTTAATTATCGGCGGCTAATGGTCGGCCGTCGGGCTCCTCATGATGTCCCTCTCGTGCTGAGGTCACGTGTGCCATCACCACGCTAGCTAGACACGCCCGATGAGCTAGATCTTTTTTATTACATTGACAACATGATTAGGTATTTAAATACTATTTACCTTCATTTATCTACGTGCAACTACGATTATTACATTTTGTTCGGCTTAATAGGTAAATGAGATTTCAGGTAAAAAGTATAGACCTGTATGATCAGTGGAACCTTCGGCCTAATGGTCCTATGGCCTTTCAAATGGAAGCGTTGGTCACGAGGATGACTTTTTGCTGTTATAGTAAAACAGGCGTATCACTTACATGAAGACAGTCCTACCGATACAAAATTAAGTACACCTATTCTCATTCACAACAACGCACAACAAAGTACATGCTTACAATGTAAAAAAGACATACTAGCAATGTACGTGATCAGTGCCTCCCACCTGATGACACACATTAGGCTACACTCTTCATTAGGGCCGTCCTCACTACTTAGCGGCCGACTATATGAGCGCGCGCGCGTGCCCAGCCACCAGTCATCAAGTCATGATGCAGGAGGTAGTGCGAGCGCTGGTGCTGCTGTCCGTGGCGGGTGCGCTGGCCGACGTCAACGTCATGAAGGACGTCACTCTCGGTTTTGGGCAGGCGCTCGACAAGTGTCGACAAGAGGTGACCACCGTACATTATTTATTCAAAGAACGCTAGGCATGTCCATATTTAATGCCTTAATAATAAAAATCTTTTAAATGATAGCCATTCTTAGATCTGTAAATGGAAGCATCTACGGAGAATTAACTCCATTAAAACATTTGACGACCTAAGTGAACAGTAGTTACATTCGATAACCTAAACTGAATGTTGGTCAAAAACTCACAATTGTTGTCTTTAATTAATAAGCATTACCTCCTTGCTTCTTTGCACCAGAGTGACTTGACTGAGGAGAAGATGGAAGAGTTCTTCCACTTCTGGCGCGAAGACTTCAAGTTCGAGCACCGCGAGCTGGGCTGCGCCATCCAGTGTATGAGCCGCCACTTTAACCTGCTCACGGACTCCAGCCGCATGCACCACACCAACACCGAGCAGTTCATACAGTCCTTTCCCAATGGCAAGTTTAATCCTATGTTGCCTTTGTAGAATTATCAAAGGTTTCAAATAACCCTGGAGAGAACAGCCGATAGTATATACTCCCTAGCAATATCTACATCTCACAGCGCGTCCTTACCAACAGCTGGCTTTTGGTTAGGACGCAAAGTTATGTCTGTTTTTAATGTCCCAGAAGAAATAACAAATAAAGGATTTCCTCCACTAGTCCAATTTGTACTGGGCAGCATCACAGTGTCTGATGTGCGTATGTATACGTGTGTGCAGGCGAGGTACTGGCGCAGCAGATGGTGTTGATGATCCACTCATGCGAGAAGCAGTTCGACCACGAGGAAGACCACTGCTGGCGCATCCTGCACGTGGCCGAGTGCTTCAAGCAGGAGTGCGTGTCGAAAGGCGTGGCGCCCTCCATGGAGATGATGATGACGGAGTTCATTATGGAGGCGGAGGCACGCTGAGCCGCGTGGCTAGTCTGTGCTGCTGCGCTTACATGCAACTTGCTCAAAGTGCTGGTATTATTTAAGGATTGTTTGACGCGTTGTAATTGTAACTTAAGACTAGTTTTCAAATTAATGTAGGAAGGCAAGAAAATGTAAAACATACAAAAGAAGTTAAGAAACCGTGAAAAGCTGGTTTGTCAACCTGAAAGCAAAGAATAAAGTAGTCAGTATCAAAGAGAAAACCAAACCAGGATGTCATATGGTTAATGAGGAATGATGAGCAAGAGGCAGAGCGTGGTCGCGTGAAGTGTTATAACAAGTAATGTATTATATACACTACACGTATTATATACATATAATACATATAAGGTTCTATTTATTGTATATTGCAGAGCGCCATGTCCCGGGAACAACTCGAGGTGCCACTTGTACGTACATGTTCATATTTTATTTAGTCCTTGATGTTTATATTATTTTATTAACGATGTAACCGGATAGACGACTTCTGCGTGAAAATGGTGCAACGATTATATGAAGTAATATTCATACTTAGTAGCATATTCTGTAAGTGTTACTTTATTATAAGTGACAAAAAATGGTTCTGGTTCTATTAAAGTTATTATGTAAACCTTGTTTTTTTATTATTTTGAAAATAAAAAGTCGTCTAGTCTAGTAACGAATTATGTGATTATTCCATTTACTTATTTTCAATTTTGCCGCATTCATGCTAACTTTGTATTCCGCAACAATCTTGGTAAGTCAGAAGCATGCTGCTCTCGCGGTAAATTAGAAGGACGCTGCTCTCGCGGTAAATGAGAAGGACGCTGCTCTCGCGGTAAATTAGAAGGACGCTGCTCTCGCGGTAAATTAGAAGGACGCTGCTCTCGCGGTAAATTAGAAGGACGCTGCTCTCGCGGTAAATTAGAAGGACGCTGCTCTCGCGGTAAATTAGAAGGACGCTGCTCTCGCGGTAAATTAGAAGGACGCTGCTCTCGCGGTAAATTAGAAGGACGCTGCTCTCGCGGTAAATTAATTAGAAGGACGCTGCTCTCGCGGTAAATTAGAAGGACGCTGCTCTCGCGGTAAATTAGAAGGACGCTGCTCTCGCGGTAAATTAGAAGGACGCTGCTCTCGCGGTAAATTAGAAGGACGCTGCTCTCTTGGTAAATTAATTAGAAGGACGCTGCTCTCTTGGTAAATTAGAAGGACGCTGCTCTCGCGGTAAATTAGAAGGACGCTGCTCTCGCGGTAAATTAGAAGGACGCTGCTCTCGCGGTAAATTAATTAGAAGGACGCTGCTCTCGCGGTAAATTAGAAGGACGCTGCTCTCGCGGTAAATTAGAAGGACGCTGCTCTCGCGGTAAATTAGAAGGACGCTGCTCTCGCGGTAAATTAGAAGGACGCTGCTCTCGCGGTAAATTAGAAGGACGCTGCTCTCGCGGTAAATTAGAAGGACGCTGCTCTCGCGGTAAATTAGAAGGACGCTGCTCTCGCGGTAAATTAGAAGGACGCTGCTCTCGCGGTAAATTAGAAGGACGCTGCTCTCGCGGTAAATTAGAAGGACGCTGCTCTCGCGGTAAATTAGAAGGACGCTGCTCTCGCGGTAAATTAGAAGGACGCTGCTCTCGCGGTAAATTAGAAGGACGCTGCTCTCGCGGTAAATTAATTAGAAGGACGCTGCTCTCGCGGTCAATTAGAAGGACGCTGCTCTCGCGGTAAATTAGAAGGACGCTGCTCTCGCGGTAAATTAGAAGGACGCTGCTCTCGCGGTAAATTAGAAGGACGCTGCTCTCTTGGTAAATTAGAAGGACGCTGCTCTCGCGGTAAATTAGAAGGACGCTGCTCTCACGGTAAATTAGAAGGACGCTGCTCTCGCGGTAAATTAATTAGAAGGACGCTGCTCTCGCGGTAAATTAGAAGGACGCTGCTCTCGCGGTAAATTAGAAGGACGCTGCTCTCGCGGTAAATTAGAAGGACGCTGCTCTCGCGGTAAATTAGAAGGACGCTGCTCTCTTGGTAAATTAATTAGAAGGACGCTGCTCTCTTGGTAAATTAGAAGGACGCTGCTCTCGCGGTAAATTAGAAGGACGCTGCTCTCGCGGTAAATTAGAAGGACGCTGCTCTCGCGGTAAATTAATTAGAAGGACGCTGCTCTCGCGGTCAATTAGAAGGACGCTGCTCTCGCGGTAAATTAGAAGGACGCTGCTCTCGCGGAAAATTAGAAGGACGCTGCTCTCGCGGTAAATTAGAAGGACGCTGCTCTCGCGGTAAATTAGAAGGACGCTGCTCTCGCGGTAAATTAGAAGGACGCTGCTCTCGCGGTAAATTAGAAGGACGCTGCTCTCGCGGTAAATTAGAAGGACGCTGCTCTCGCGGTAAATTAGAAGGACGCTGCTCTCGCGGTAAATTAGAAGGACGCTGCTCTCGCGGTAAATTAGAAGGACGCTGCTCTCGCGGTAAATTAATTAGAAGGACGCTGCTCTCGCGGTAAATTAGAAGGACGCTGCTCTCGCGGTAAATTAATTAGAAGGACGCTGCTCTCGCGGTAAATTAGAAGGACGCTGCTCTCTTGGTAAATTAGAAGGACGCTGCGTTCGCGGTAAATTAGAAGGACGCTGCTCTCGCGGTAAATTAGAAGGACGCTGCTCTCTTGGTAAATTAGAAGGACGCTGCTCTCGCGGTAAATTAGAAGGACGCTGCTCTCGCGGTAAATTAGAAGGACGCTGCTCTCGCGGTCAATTAATTAGAAGGACGCTGCTCTCGCGGTAAATTAGAAGGACGCTGCCTCGCGGTAAATTAGGAAGGACGCTGCCTTCGCGGTAAATTAGAAGGACGCTGCTCTCTTTGGTAAATTAGAAGGACGCTGCTCCCGTAAATTAGAAGGACGCTGCCTCACGGTAAATTAGAAGGACGCTGCCTGCGGTAAATTAATTAGAAGGACGTTGCCTTCGCGGTAAATTAGAAGGACGCTGCCTGCGGTAAATTAGAAGGACGCTGCTCTCGCGGTAAATTAGAAGGACGCTGCTCTCGCGGTAAATTAGAAGGACGCTGCTCTCGCGGTAAATTAGAAGGACGCTGCTCTCGCGGTAAATTAATTAGAAGGACGCTGCTCTCGCGGTAAATTAGAAGGACGCTGCTCTCGCGGTAAATTAGAAGGACGCTGCTCTCGCGGTAAATTAGAAGGACGCTGCTCTCGCGGTAAATTAGAAGGACGCTGCTCTCGCGGTAAATTAGAAGGACGCTGCTCTCGCGGTAAATTAGAAGGACGCTGCTCTCGCGGTAAATTAGAAGGACGCTGCTCTCGCGGTAAATTAGAAGGACGCTGCTCTCGCGGTAAATTAGAAGGACGCTGCTCTCGCGGTAAATTAGAAGGACGCTGCTCTCGCGGTAAATTAGAAGGACGCTGCTCTCGCGGTAAATTAGAAGGACGCTGCTCTCGCGGTAAATTAGAAGGACGCTGCTCTCGCGGTAAATTAGAAGGACGCTGCTCTCGCGGTAAATTAGAAGGACGCTGCTCTCGCGGTAAATTAATTAGAAGGACGCTGCTCTCGCGGTAAATTAGAAGGACGCTGCTCTCTTGGTAAAATAGAAGGACGCTGCGTTCGCGGTAAATTAGAAGGACGCTGCTCTCGCGGTAAATTAGAAGGACGCTGCTCTCTTGGTAAATTAGAAGGACGCTGCTCTCGCGGTAAATTAGAAGGACGCTGCTCTCGCGGTAAATTAGAAGGACGCTGCTCTCGCGGTAAATTAATTAGAAGGACGCTGCTCTCGCGGTCAATTAGAAGGACGCTGCTCTCGCGGTAAATTAGAAGGACGCTGCTCTCGCGGTAAATTAGAAGGACGCTGCTCTCGCGGTAAATTAGAAGGACGCTGCTCTCGCGGTAAATTAGAAGGACGCTGCTCTCGCGGTAAATTAGAAGGACGCTGCTCTCGCGGTAAATTAGAAGGACGCTGCTCTCGCGGTAAATTAGAAGGACGCTGCTCTCGCGGTAAATTAGAAGGACGCTGCTCTCGCGGTAAATTAGAAGGACGCTGCTCTCGCGGTAAATTAGAAGGACGCTGCTCTCGCGGTAAATTAATTAGAAGGACGCTGCTCTCGCGGTAAATTAATTAGAAGGACGCTGCTCTCGCGGTAAATTAATTAGAAGGACGCTGCTCTCGCGGTAAGCCCTGAATTACTATCATCATTACACGGCACGGTGTATCGGTACTGTGTCAAATAAATGATTTTATTTCTTTCTTGTGTCTGGCATTAGATAAGTGGTCTAACATCGTTGAGTAGTAAGTTGGCGATATCTACGGGCGCAACACTGCGAGACAGACAGGTCAACGCTTCGATACGACCAACCTGTTACCTCTAGACCTTATGACCATTCATTGTTACTATTACTCGGTGGTAGGCCATAATATCGACCGCCGGTAGAAGTTACCATCCATCAGACAAAGTCTTGCCGCCAAGCGATTCGTCGTGTTCCGGCATGAAGTCTGGTGAAGCCGTGCGCAAGACGGGTCTGAGTAATTGTGTTGCGATGTTTGCCGGGTACGATGCACCTAATGTTATTGTGTCGGGAGCTTGGTCGTAGAGGGTCTCCAGATCAGTCTCCCTCTGGCGCAGCATCGTTGGTCGTGCTGTTGGGTTTAACATTGCATCAGCTCAATGCCTCAAAATGCCAGCATATACGTTTCACACGAAAAAGAAAAACTATCAAAACGGCAGTCCACATAGACAATGAGCAAATCGCTGTTGTAACGGAAGTTAGGGACTTAGGAGTAATTCTGGACTCCGGACTGAATTTTATCTCTCACTACAGCAGCATTATAAAAAAGGGAGCAAAAATGTTGGGTTTTATCAAACGCACCACCAAAGACTTCAGGCATAATTTTATTCAATGCTTTGGTTCGGAGTGTGCTTGAATTCGGCAGCCACATTATGCAGTTCACTCCGATCGTATCGAGGCTCTTCAGCGGTCGTTCACCAGGCATCTGGCTTTTGTCACTCCTGGTGTCAGCATGAGGTGTTCGTACGATGAGAGGCTGTCTCGTTTCGGACTTCATACCCTGCTGCATCGCAGACGTATGCTGGACTTGCTCTTTTTCCAAAAAATTGTACGATGCCACGCGTTATGCGAAAACCTGTTAGAACGCGTCGCAATATGCGTCCCTAAAATAAACGCGCGAAGAAAATGTAGCGACTTGTTTAATGTCCCCCGATATAGAACAAATCTAGGGTTGAATTCCCCAATTGCAAGGCTGCCATCAACTTATAACGCTTGGTGCAACATGCTTGACCTGGATATTTTTCATGACCACCCCACTCGGCTCAGACAAAAGTTGTTGGAAGGGAAAGGGAAACCTAAACCTAAACAAAATTGTAATTAGTGTTGTATTTGTTGTGCATTCTCATATTTCGTCATCATTGTACATAATTTTACTATATATTTTTTGTCACATTATTTTATTATATCCAATGTTAATGAATTAATTCTCAATTATTATTGACTAGATTTAAATCTTATTATTGTATTTTTTTGACATCTTATATTCAGTTTATTGTTATTGTATCTGGTTGTTCACTTCGTAATTTAGAACATTAATTTTCATAATGTAAGTTTTATTTGTACGCGAATGTTGTGCACGTCTGTTATTGACACTAACACTAGGATAAGACCTTTGCAATGTTAATTAACCATGTTTGTGTTTGTGTTGTTGATGTGCCTTAAATAAATAAATAAATAAATAAATAAATCATCTCGCTCAACTGCCGTCTTCCTATTCACTAAGTTTTTTAAGTGAATAGGCCTAATTAACTAGCGTGCTTGACCATCAACGATTACATCACTGCTTACCATCAGGCGCGATTGCAGTCAAGCAATAGTTATAATGATAAAAAAAAAATCGCCTGTAACTGTTTTAATTGTATGTTCGAACTTATCCTCGGTGCCTGTATCAAGAATTTCAAGTCAAGTACGAACCAGTCTAATTTTAAAATTAATTACAGCGAAACTGGACAAAAAAAAACATATTTTACAAAAAGTTTTTGTAATCGGTAACTATATTGGTAACTAGTGGGTAATTTTAATATTACGTACGGCTGGGGATGTAGCTCAGTGGTAGAGCGTTCGCTTTGCATGTGAAAGGCCCCGGGTTCGATCCCCGGCATCTCCAAATTTTGCTGACAAGAAGTCTTATTTTTTGGTAACAATTAAACAACAATTTGTATCATTGAAATAAATTACGTACCTAAAAATAAATCCTTAATTTCTTTCTTTCTACAAAAGAGTAACCTTTGACCCCGACGTAATTTGAACACGCAACCTTCTGATCTGGAGTCAGACGCGCTACCGTTGCGCCACGGAGTCATTGTGAGCTATACCGAAATCATAGTTAAGTTGTTATTAAATAAATAAATGATAAATTATAATGTAAAGAATATTATTCTCTTAATTAATAATGTGCATAATGGGACAAATTGTTCCAAGCAGCAGTCCTTGGATACTTTCCTATAAAAAGAGCCCTAAATGAAGTGAATGAAGAATAAGTTCACAATCAATAAAATGTTGATTGATAATATTGAACGAAGACAAAAACACAGTAAACAGACAAAAACCTACTACTAGTGCCACCTAGCGGCGAATGGCTGAACGGAAGTCGTTAACAGTGAACAACGTTCAGTTATTCAGCAGCCGTTCACGGTGCTTGCCTCTTGGTTGTGGAGGGATATATAGTGTCATTACCGATGATCGTAGGTAATGCATCCGGTTTGCGGTCAACAGTGTACGGACTCTTCTATCTAGGGCGTCGAGTTCCGTCAGTAGAGAGTATCGAACATATTATGCGCGAGTGCAAAGAGCCAGTGCAGCACGCTGCCGCGCGACACGCCCACGCAGTACATCGTGCGCCGCAGGTCCAACGGTTCGTAAGGGTCCGTCACAATAATAAGAGGTTAAAAAATATGATATTTGTTCTCCATCAACTCGGGAAAAATGTTTACACCGCGAAGTAGCCCCAAGTACAGCATCATCACGCGGGAAATTGGGTTATAATTTATACAAACTACATTGCGCGAACCGATTTATAAATTCTATTGTCTAATTCTATTCTAATTACTACTTTCAGGATAATAAAATATCATCATCATCTCAGAGTTAATCCCAATCGCATCCGAATCTTTTCAGCTTTGGAGTCTGGGGTCAGCTTTGCTGCTTAACTGCTGATTTTGGCTAAACTTCGATTATTTTCCGTGAAGTGACTGCCATCTGACCTCCACAACTCGAAGGCGATATCAAAACATTACTGTTCACGGCAATAAGGTCTATATCTCTTTGTTTGGTGATTTAGTTGAAATAAAACTCTCGCTACGTCTGTGCTCGAATGCTATTTATTATGCACTAAACTTACAATTTTAATAGTGGACTGTATGCTCGTGGTTTGCATGTATGTGTGCAGTATGTGTGTGTAAGTATGAAGACTATGTTGTTTCTTTAATCTTTTTAGACATTACAGTTAGAACAATTGTTGGAATTTTGAGGACTGCAACAACCTGTAACGACTGCCATTAGATGTTCGTATGGGACTATTGCACTGAGCGGGGATCGAACCCGCGCCTCCTTGCGTAATGGCCGTGTTCGCTACCGCTACGCCATATAATAAAATAATAATCTAATTTGTTTTTTGTGTAATTGTTGCGTTGGTACAAACTTAGTTCAGTTTTTTTTTTTTAATAATTATAAACTAGCGCTTGATTGCAATCCCGCTTGATGGTAAGCAGTGATGCAATCTTTGATGGTAAAGCGCGCTACTTTATTAAGCCCAATCACTTAAAAAAAACTTAGTGAATAGGAAGGAAGATTGCAGTTGAGTGAGGTGGTGCAACGTTCAACCCAAGAACACGACCAACGATGCTGCGCCAGAGGGAGATAGATGTGGAGACCCTCCACGACCAAACTCCAGACACAACAACATTTGACGCATCGTACCCGGCACACATCGCAACACAACTGCTCAGACCCGTCCTCCTTACGGCTTCACCAGACATCATGCCGGAACATGACGAATCGCTTGGCGGCAAGGCTTTGTCTAGTGTGTGGTAACTTCTGCCGGCAGCCGATGTTATGGCCTACCACCGAGGAAATATTTTAGAAATAATTATTTTGTACAATATTTCATTTTTTTGTGGGGATTATTTCCAAAAATATTAACATTATAAAACAGTAAACCCCTATTCATTTTGAAATACCTATCCCCAACGTCATATCACACGTTAGGATGGAAAAGAAAAAAAATCTGTCCCCAATTTACGTGTATTGTAACCCTGAAAACGAGTGCAAATCTAATGGCTCGTCAAAACAAATCCTTTTATGACATTTTTTTTTTTTACAAAAAACAATGACTTTTTTGTTTGGTTCTTTCTTTTTTCTTCTTTGGTTTCGCAAGGTTTGTGCACTTAGCCAATATGAGTAATGAATTTTCATTCATGTCGAAAAAGACGGCCGCGTGAATCGTCTACGAGGGAGGTTTGAAGCAAAGTCATGATGAGGTCACTATGCTGCGATATCTCAATGTTCCTTATGAATTAATCACTGAACGCATATAATTTTACTACATAAATCACGCACTTTTATTTAGTAAACAACACTATAAATAATTTAAAAGTCCAATGAAAAATGAGCGCGACACTCAGCTTAACTTTCCCGCCAAAATTCTATTCGTCGGTTAAGGTTGGTAAAATAAAGATATTTTTTTTTTATAAATTATAAACTAGCGCTTGACCACTATCCCGCCTGATGGTAAGCAGTGATGCGATCGTTGATGGCAAAGCGTGCGTTATTAAGAGCCTATTCACTCTAGCCTTGAAGACATTAAAATTGTAGTTTGACGGAAACACCGCCGCCGGCAAATTGTTCCAGTCCTTCGATGTACGCGGTATAAAAGAGGAAGCGAAACGCTTCGTCCGGATCGTAGTGGTGTTAACAACGTAAGGGTGGAGAGTCGCCGTACGACGGGTCGTCAGATGGTGGAACGGAGATGGGGGAATTAAATCATGCAATTCCCTTGCACAATGCATCATATAGAAGACCGAAAGGCTGGTTACTCTACGCCTGTGCTCCAGGCTTTGGAGACAGTTTCGAGTTAAATCTAGGTCGCCAATCAGCCTCTTCGCACGCCTCTCCACTGAATCCAAAATGGCTGCAGTACTCCACACACGAGCAGACCTGTGCTTTGTACAACATTAGAAGCTACCTTGGTGTGGAGTACCCCCGGACATTTGCGATGACGCCAAGTTTTCTGGCAGCCACCTTGGCCTTGGACTCAATGAACCGCACAAAGTTTAGGTTCGAAGAAATCTCAACTCCCAAAGCAGAAGGTGGTCGGTGCACTCCAAGGATACATTCTCAAAAGTAGGAGCCAAGGTGAACGGGGTCCTTCTGGCGGTGAAAGACACGCCTGTGTTTTGGCGGCATTGAATTCTACAAGATTGGCTTTGACTGCCTGTAGTGCAGCACTCGTACGCTCTACCATAGCCTCTCTGTCGGACTGGATTGATTCCTTACTAGCCCGAGCTTCCGACAGGCATCTCTCAAAACTGTGCTGTCATTTGCATACCCATAGATACCGGGCATCAACAGATCGTTAATATGCAGCAGGAACCGAAGTAGCTACAAGTAATCACAACTCTAAATCGCCCACGTAGCTCTGGCTACAATTTCTCGTCTTGTTCTTTTCTTCGTTTTTTATCCCTTTCCTGCATTAGTTTGATTGCCAGTGAAAAATAAACGTATAAAGGGAATATAAAAGAGCACTATGGTAACACAAACACACCTGTGTCACATAATAAAAAAATAAAATAGAAATACTGTCAGGAAGAGTTTGGCGGGAATGTCAAGATGAGTGTCACGCTCATTTTTCATTGGACTTTTAAAATTGTTTATAGTGTCGTTTACTAAATGAAAACGCGTGATTTATGTAGTAAAAAGTGCATTCAGTGAATAATTCAAAAAGAACAGTGAAATATTGTAGCATAGTGGCCTCATCATATCTTTACGCTAAACCGCTCCTTATCGTCCAAACGCGTAAAACGAAAGGAGTTACTTTAGGTTAAGTTATGCTAGGATAAGTTAGGATAAATTAGGATAAGTTAGGATAGATATTTAATGAAAATTACTGAAAAAAAAAAATACTGAAGACTTGGCTGTATGGCGTACTATGCCTTTGCCTTTTCCATTGGCCCGAAGCCCCGAACGGAAAGAAGAAAGAATAGAACCAAAAAAAAAGAAATACTGTCAGTTGAAAAAGTTTGTGTGACCTGTGAGAAGTGCTGACGCAACTATGCCGTAAGTATTTTTCTTTCTTTTAATTATTATACTTAATAATAATAATATCGACAGTTAATGAAAACTTGAAAAAAAGTGCTTTCAAACATAACCTTCATTGGTTTGTCCTTGAACACTCGTACTCTGATATTAAATTTCTGATGTTTTCTGGAATTAAACCTAAAAATCTCTATAGAGGTACTTACATTTAATATGTATCATGCAAAGATTTTAGATGCAATAATTCACATATTTTCCGGTTTTTAGCTCGGGATGGCTTAAACAAAGGACGCAGATAGTTCGTTATTTTCGTAAGTGTACGAATGTAGCTCTAGCTACAAAAGCACTTTACATTCTATCCGTAAAGGTTTGAACTCACGTGCGACGTACGCAGACATACTATAGCGTTTTCTTTTTTGCATTTATTTGTAGTGGTTGTTAATGAGTTTTGTTTTTTCAAATAGAGATTTTTAACCAACTTTAAAAAAGAAGGTATGCACTAAGGTTTTAATTTACGCTTTGTTTTTTGGGCGTGGAAAACAAACAAATGATAGCCGTGGTCGTGGCCGTGGCCGCGGCACTAATCGTGGCCATCACAGAGTACATTATATATTGGTGACCATGGCCATGGCCGCGGCAGTTGTGAAGATGAGCTGCGGCCTTCTTCGAGCAGGTAATTATACAAAAAGAGCACGACATACCTACACTAGCATTTCAAAATTTTGATTTGAGAGACAGAGTTTGAGATTTAACTATTTTATTTCTTTTTAGAACATTTGATGAAGACTTGGCGGTAACGTCTGCCAATCTATGACGGACACAAAGGGCACTCTCTAAAATGCCGGCAGACATCAGGAAGGAGTACACGGAAAGAAAACGGCAGAAAGAGTTGGAGCGTGTGCTCCTTCCTGGTGCTGCACCACGGAAGCGTGTGCGGTATGTTTTGTTTTTAAAGTTAAGCTCCTAATTTTGTATTTAACCTGCTGTATTGATTTTTCAATTCATTTGCAGAAAGAACTCTCCTGAGAGGTTGCCTTGTCGGCTGGTAGCAGGGACACCTCCACACCTCCGCTGCCAAAACCGCAGGCCTGGCAACATCAGTAAGATATACTTCCAATTACATATTTGGGGAAAATAAATAAATAGTTGACCTTTTGTCTAATAATATTGTTTTGTTTGTGTACAGACAGCGAGTAGTGTTTCGTCTGCTTGTTCATCGGCCATATCGCCTTTGTTGAGCGACTGGACGACGGGTGAACTAAGTAAGAGTCTATTTATTTCTACGTGATGGATGTCTATCCATTGAAGGTGAAAATAAAATTTACTTTTTACTTTTAGGACACGAACAGTCACCGCTGGCTACACCTGTACCGTGCCGGGTTTCAGCGACCGTTACAGCTGCAACCCAAGTTACCGCCAGCTTAAGTGGTAAATATTGATAATCTATATAATCATGATCAAAATTTAAGAAAATATCGCATAATAAAAACTGCCATTATAAATTTACGCTATTATTTTAGGAACAGAAGTGTCGACACCTCTTCCAACAAGCAGCTGTATGCCGAGTACTAGTCGTATAGCAGGTATTTATGATATTTATAGTTTAAAAAATGTAAAAGATTCCCTTTACAGTGAAATGATAACATTTTAACAATCAACATTTTTGTTTCAGATCTTCAAACGAATGAATGGCTAGAGCAGATGAGCGACGGTGAAGGAGAGGAATTTGAATTTGAGTTGCCTGACTTTGAAGAGCATGATTTTGTGAATGAGGCACCTGCTCATTTGCCTGATACTATTGACACGACTTTGCAGGACTGGTTGACGCGACAAGACAATGACGCTGACAGAGTGCTTCAAGACTTAATACCGACTGACAGTTTAACTTTTGACTGGTATAATAATGCCGATGCGTTTCTGGGACAGCGCGAAGACTTCAGGGGCCAGTCTGGGCCTACATTTTCCATTCCAGATGATGCTAGGCCCATTGACATATTTTTAAAATTCTTTTCCGAGGAGGTATTTGAGACGCTTGTTTCAGAAACAAATCGGCATATTGGTAATATCTCACAACCTCTTTCACAACATAGCCGGTTTCAACATGTAAAAGAAACCGGCAAGGAGGAGATGGCCGTATTTCTTGCCGTATTACTTTTTCAGGGGTTTATGCCTTTAACGGTAGAAAAAGACTACTGGCGACATAGCGGCTATCTCACCCTTGCTTATTTCAAGCAGTTGATGACCTATAATAGGTTTGTGTTGTTGAAGAGATTGTTGCACTTCACGGACAATGACAACAATGACGCACCGAGGGACAGACTTAACGACGCAAAGCTGCGGAAGCTAGGGCTTTTACTAAATTTACTGTTAAGTAAATTTAGTGAGCTTTATCTTCCGTCGCGCGACATTGCTATAGACGAATCACTTCTCAAATGGCACGGGCGATTGAATTTCGCACAGAAAATAGCTACAAAAGCAGCTAAAGTAGGCGTGAAAACCTATGAACTGTGCGAATCAAGCACTGGCTATTTGTGGAATTTTTTCGTCTATACAGGTAAAGACCATGTACAAGACTTAGACTTGGAAACTGACCGACATGACGAGGAGACTGAGCGACATGACGAGGAGACTGACCGACATGACGAGGAGACTGAGCGACATAATGAGCAGGTGCCTACTAGCCCCACTACCCAAATAGTATTAGATCTCTAAACTAAACTTTATTTAAAAGTTAAAACATTTATTTGTGTAGTGATGATTCTGCCACTTCGCGATAGATGGCGATAAAATCAGTTAAACCATTACATTTCTTTTTAATTCAATCATTGATTTTACCTTATTGATAAATAAATTAAAATTCGCAGACACAAATTGTTAAATTATGCTGACAACATAATTTCATTTACAAGTTTAATTTCAATAAACACATCATAGTTGTACCAATCAGTGGCCGCCGCGCGCCGCCCGGTACTCCGTGTGCACCAAATGCCACTCTTATTTTAAGTTTAACTAGCTTTTGCCTGAGACTTCACTCGTTAAATTCGGGGTAACAAAGTCAGCATTTCCCAAACTTTCATCCCCTATTTCAGAGGCTGATGCAAGGGCAGGGGAGATTTCAAAAATAAATTGAACAGTAATTTTTCGTTGGTAACAAAGAATCTGTGTACAAATTTTTAGTATCTTGAAAACTGCGAAAATTCCTATATAAAATTTGCGACTACAATAGTCAAGAAAGGAGACACCCCCTCTTTTAAGAAGTTTGGGGCAGATTTACAAACTCGAATGCTCTATACAAACTTTCGCCTCCCGTTTTAGGGAAGTGGGGGGTTAGAAGACCTACACACTCACTCTCCATCCCTTCAACTATCGCCACATAAAAACTCACGGTAATTCGTCGCTGCGTTTTGCCGTGAAAGAGGGATAAACAAACAGACACAAACACATTCACATCAATAATAGGTATTAGAATGTGTTAAATAGGTAGGTACACACACATAGTTGTGCACATTGTACTGCTGCATGCCGTACTAAGTGCATGCGGAGTGTGCTAAGTGCAGGCGACACCCTCTTAGTGTTCGTCGACGTCGACGATCATACTGATATAAAATGATCTAATTAGTTACAAGTATTACGTGTGACATGCTGCTGAAGGCGTTGGTTGTGCCGCTGGTGGCGGGCGCGGCGTCCGCGCTACTAGAGCTTGGTGTCCTAGCGGCGCTGTACTACCCGCGCGCGCCTCTCGCACGCAGCACGGCAGTCCCGCCATTGTACAGCGTGTCCTCTGCGGCTACATTTCAACCGGGACGAGGCGCCAGCGCTGGAGGGTAACGAGGTCGCGCTGCGCCGCGGACTGCACAAGATGGCCGCTCGACGTGCGCCCGCAGTGAACCACTCGTCGCCGTAGCATACTGCTTCACAAAACCAAAACTAAACTAATAAACTATCCTGAACATCCAGTGATCCATTACCCAAAATTAGAATTACTTAGTAGGAATAATTAAGTGTTTTATGTACGCATAAGTATTATTGTTGTACTGTTAGTTACCTAATAAGTAACATAACATGATGATCGCGTACTGCTGTAACCTCTTGGTTTCACATGACTCATGAATGAGCCTGTGTCCGCACCAGCGCGCCATCCTTGCGAGTTGCCCTGCACGGCTGCACCGAATTACTTGGCACGCGCCAATAAATCTATACTAATAAATGTATAAAGCTGAAGAGTTTGTTTGTTTGTTTGTGCGCGCTAATCTCGGGAACTACTGGTCCGATTTGAAAAATTCTTTTTGCGTTGGATAGCCCATTAATCCAGGAAGGCTTTAGGCTATACAGTATGTTAAATAACAGAGGGCGTTCCCTTAAACTCGTTAATATATATCATTAATAGATTAAAATAAAAATATCAGCATAGAAAAAATAAGCATAAAAAATCCGAATAAAAAAAAAATTTAATTGGAAATAAATTTGAAACCTCCTGTTTTAAATCAAAATAGTAGTCGTCATGTATAAATAAATTGCGACGTTGCCGTCTTTCATGTTCGTGTGTACAGTGTGTTTCTTTTACATGTCAATTTAAAATTTTTATTGAATATTTTCATATTGGAAAAAATTTTAAAACATTTTGTTTTCGAATGGAAATATTTTTTTTAGCATGTATGTATGCTATACTATTTAGGGTTAACGGGAACGCCCTCTGTTAGTTAACATACTGTAGCGATGGTCGCAGTCGCTACAATACAACAATAACACAAAGGATTGCCCAACTATTGACGTCCCTACGATTGATGACTTTCCGCGAAAGGGTGCACAATAAATCATACCAGAACAAGGATCTTGGAAAACAAAGCGCGCATGTAAGACAAAGAGCGTGGGTCCTGACCGCCTCAGCGAGGGTGTCGCATATTGTCGCACCACATTTGTTGGTTAACCCATTGTTCGTTGGAGAAAGTCGCGGACGACGCGATTCTGTCAACCCATTGTGTGCAGCCGGAGAAAGCGCGCTGACCATAGCGAACCGCCTTGCACGTGGACCGAAGGCGCGGGCCCGGTCCACCGGCCAATCAGACGGCACGTTCTCCCACGACAACAAATCAGCATCAAGAACGCCCGATCAGTCAGCCCCACTCCGGTTTAGAGATAGCTGTATTATTGTCTAGTATTTAAGCTTGTGCATAGCTCGTAAACCACCCTTTCTCACATTACCACATTATCACATATATCACAAGATCACGCATTACTGTCAGACATTTTACATTGTAACATAGTCGCGTCTCTACTCTTGTAATTAGGTAATTTATAGCATACATTGTACTCTAGACTTACGTGCAATATACAACGTTATACCTATTCGCGTTTTAATTACACAACACGCCCTACACGCGCTAAAGTGGTGACCCCGACGATTAAAACCGACGTGAGACTAACCGGCGCGAGTCTAACCGTCGTAATACGAACCGACGCGATTACAAGACCGGCGTGACTACAAGACCGACGTGACTTCAAGACCGACGTGACGATACTCGTGATTAGCACATTCTAGTGGCTTCCCACAAGCGAGTTTCCCCACTAGGATTTCAAGAGGCTATATTCGCGGTATTGTAGCGTTACAACAGCAGCGTTTCTTCAGGATGGCGACCAGCAACGCACCACAGGTAGAAGGGCGAGTCGACACGCTCACACTACAAGCACGGCTGTCGGACTTTTGGCCAGCGTATCCCAGGCTATGGTTCACGCATTTCGAAGCAGTAATGGCGCCACAGAAGTCAGGTGATGACGCGCGCTATCAAGCAGCTATCGCACGACTAGGCCTGGACGCACTACAACAAGTAAGTGATATTATCGCTAAACCGCCCACTGAAAACAAATACGAAACTCTGAAGGTCAGACTCATCAGCATCTACGAGGAGTCCGAGAGCCGGAAGCTGCAAAAGCTGATGGACGAGATGGAACTCGGAGATCAGAAACCCTCACAGCTGTTACGTAAAATGCGGGAACTAGCCGGACAGAAGATACCCGACAGCACACTGCGCATCATGTGGACCAAGTTACTTCCACCCTCCGTACGCGCTGTTCTCACCGTGAGCGACATAACTGACCTACAAAAGTTGTCGCAAATGGCAGACACTGTCATGGACTCTATCGCGCTACCTAACCAGGTCGCGCAGATTACACACACGAGCGGTATGACTGCCCTACACGAACAAATAAGGCAGTTATCTCTGGAGCTAGCTGAACTCAAGAACAGGCAGGAACACAGGCCAAGATCACACAGACCATACGACAGACGGCGTTCAAGATCGCGCTCAGCAAGCCAGGATAATAGCAATCGCAAGTATTCAGATCAATCGCTTAATTGTTATTATCATCGCAAGTTCGGTAAAGAAGCGCGAAAGTGTACGCATCCGTGTAATTTCGACAGCAACAGTGCCGAAGTCGGAAAACTAACGCCTGCGTCGGTTGAGGCGGCAACTGACGCGAACAACACTTCTCACCGCCTATTCATAACTGATAAGAATTCGCGTCTGTCATTTCTTATTGATACCGGCGCAAACGTTTCCGTGATACCGAGAACCAAAGGCGGGAAAGCAAAACGAACCGATTTCTGTTTGTACGCGGCAAACAACACGATTATCCCAACGTACGGAGAGAAAACCTTACAACTGGATCTCAACCTACGACGGCCGTACACCTGGAAATTCATCGTCGCTGCAGTCAGCAAACCAATCATCGGTGCAGACTTCCTGAAACGTCATCAACTTCTTGTCGACGTAGCCGGCCAACGTCTCGTCGACAAAGTTACCAATATGACCGTCAGAGCATCTGTCATTCGTTCCGCCGAACCCACAGTTCGAAGTATCGACATGGAACAGCCGTATCACCAGCTCCTCAGTAAGTTTCCTGACATCCTGCGACCGTCATGCACGAAGGATACTCCCAAACACAGGGTAGAACACCACATCGAAACTACTGGTCCACCAGTGTACAGCAAGTGCAGACCGCTTCCTCCACATCGCTACCTGCCCGTGAAGAAAGAATTCGAGCTCATGATGCAGCAAGGAATTTGCCGACCAAGCAAAAGCCCTTGGGCCAGTCCACTACATGTCGTACCCAAGAAAAACGGCGACTTACGAATCTGCGGAGACTACAGGAAACTCAATGACGTCACTAAACCCGATCGCTACCCAGTCCCACGCCTCAAGGATTTTACATACCTGCTTCACGGCAAGAAAATCTTCTCCACTCTCGATTTAAACCGAGCCTATTCACAATTGCCGATCTTCGAACCCGATATCGAGAAGACAGCGATCACAACACCATTCGGTTTATTCGAATTTCCACGAATGTGCCCAGGTCTCAAGAATGCTGGACAGACATTCCAACGATTCATACACGAAGTACTGAACGGGATAGACTACGCGTTCCCATTCATCGACGATGTCATCGTTGCATCGGAAAGTGAAGCAAGCCATATCGCGGATCTGCAGGAAGTTTTACGCCGATTAGACACGTATGGTGTCACTATCAACCCATCTAAGTGTGTCTTCGGCTGCGAAACAGTCAAGTTCCTAGGTTACGAAGTATCAAGCGCGGGAATTAAGCCACTGCAGGACAAGGTCAACGCGATAATAGAATACCCCAAACCGAAAACCATTCAAGACTTACGAAGATTTATGGGGATGATAAATTTCTATAGAGACAGTGTTAGAAATGCAGCCGAGATACAAGCACCGTTAAACGCCTTTCTTCATAACTCAAAAAAACGAGACAAAACGGAAGTAACGTGGGACAATCAGTCAACAAAAGCCTTCGAGTTGTGCAAACAGAGCTTAATAGATGCTGCGTTATTGTCTTACCCATCAAGTTCGCCCGACGACAAGATCGCTTTGTTTTGCGATGCGTCGGCTACCTGCGCCGGCGCGTCCCTCCAACAATTGCGTAACAATAAACAATGGGTGCCACTCGGATATTTTTCAAAAAAATTCTCCGAAACACAAAAGAGATATAGCACAAATGATAGGGAGTTACTTTCGATTTTCATGGCGATAAAACACTTTCGAAAAATCTTTGAAGGCAGAGAACTCATCATCTATACTGACCACAAACCGCTGATTTACGCAATTCGCAAGCCCCCGTCTGATAACGACACACCACGCCGAATCCGCCAATTGCTCTTCATTAGCGAGTTCACTACCGATATCCGACACGTGAGCGGGGCACAAAATATTGTCGCAGACGCACTATCGCGCGTCGAGACAATCGACACGCCATCACCTATCAACTACGATGAGTTATCTCAAGCTCAAGAAAACGACAGTTGTTTACCTGCATTATCTCAACAGACCAACATACAACTCAAGAAAATCATCTTACCTGGTACCAACAAGCCAATATTCTGCGAAACATCAACGTCACATGTTCGTCCATATCTAACAGCTGACTTTCGTCGCACAGCTTTCAACGCCGTGCACAGCCCAAGTCATCCCGGAGTACGAGCTACACGGAAGCTGATGCAAGAACGATTCTTTTGGCCCTCAATGAACACCGACATCGGGGAGTGGACCAAAGCATGCAATTCGTGTCAGCTCTCCAAAATACAGCGACACAATCATAGCGACATCGCAACATTCCCATCGAGCGAACGATTTCAACACATTCACATCGATATCGTTGGTCCGCTACCTACATCAGCATGTGGACACAAATACTTACTCACAATGATCGACCGGTGCACTCGATGGCCTGAAGCTGTACCACTTCAAGAGACAACCGCTGAAACCGTCGCAAGAAAGCTATACGAAGTCTGGATATCCCGTTTCGGTTGTCCAATAAGAATCACAACTGATCAAGGACGACAGTTTGAAAGTCGACTATTCAACGACCTAGCTCAACTACTCGGCGCAGACAGAACCCGCACTACTGCCTACCACCCGCAGAGTAATGGAATCGTCGAGCGTTGGCACAGATCGTTAAAAGCCGCACTCATGGCTAGACTAGAAAACAGCAACAAATGGATCTACGAGTTGCCTACTGTTCTAATGGGTCTAAGAGCCGCTATCCGCTCCGACTCTGACACAAGCGCAGCGCAACTCACCTACGGTCAAGCTATACGCCTACCAGGTGACTTCATATCACCAACACCAGTCACACCGACGATGGATCACGACTATGTCAATCTCCTGCACGACATCATCACGAAGCTCACACCCACATACAAATCGCATGCAAACAAGCGATGTATGTTCGTGCACAACGATCTACAAACATGTAGCCACGTGTTTGTACGCGACGACACCGTCCGCAAACCTCTGCAGCATCCATACCAAGGTCCATACCAGATCATCGAACGCAAGGAAAAGTACTTCACAATACAACTACCCGGACGATCAAGCAACATATCGATCGATCGCCTCAAACCTGCGTACACTATCAACACAGAAGATGATCCCAAGCAAACAAACAGCGAGACCAGTCAAGCACCTGCAGTTACCACAGACAAGCAAGCCACAGCCAAGACTCCAGCACCTGCAGCAACCGCAGACGAGCAATCCAGCCTACTCCCAGCCCAGCATACGAGAGAACAACGTACTAGGTCAGGCAGGATCGTTAAGACGCCTGCACGCCACGTATATTTCGCGTGAGGGGGAGAGTACTGTAGCGATGGTCGCAGTCGCTACAATACAACAATAACACAAAGGATTGCCCAACTATTGACGTCCCTACGATTGATGACTTTCCGCGAAAGGGTGCACAATAAATCATACCAGAACAAGGATCTTGGAAAACAAAGCGCGCATGTAAGACAAAGAGCGTGGGTCCTGACCGCCTCAGCGAGGGTGTCGCATATTGTCGCACCACATCTGTTCCATTGTTCGTTGGAGAAAGTTCCGCGGACGACGCGATTCTGTCAACCCATTGTGTGCAGCCGGAGAAAGCGCGCTGACCATAGCAAACCGCCTTGCACGTGGACCGAAGGCGCGGGCCCGGTCCACCGGCCAATCAGACGGCACGTTCTCCCACGACAACAAATCAGCATCAAGAACGCCCGATCAGTCAGCCCCACTCCGGTTTAGAGATAGCTGTATTATTGTCTAGTATTTAAGCTTGTGCATAGCTCGTAAACCACCCTTTCTCACATTACCACATTATCACATATATCACAAGATCACGCATTACTGTCAGACATTTTACATTGTAACATAGTCGCGTCTCTACTCTTGTAATTAGGTAACTTATAGCATACATTGTACTCTAGACTTACGTGCAATATACAACGTTATACCTATTCGCGTTTTAATTACACAACACGCCCTACTCGCGCTAAAATACTGTATAACACCACGCTGCGACCAATAGGAGCGGAGTATAACTAAACCACGCGAACGAATTCGCTGGCAGCCGCTAGTTATAAATAAAAACATTGTAAGCTATATAATTCTACGAAAATCAGTTAGTAGTAGTTTGTACCTTCATATTGTATTACTTTTATAAACTAACATTATAAATTCGAAAGTAACTGTCGGTCCGTAGGCACTCGGGCTACTTTTTGTCTTAAAGTTAGGGTAGCATATCTTAAGTTAGGGGTCTGAAATTTTAAAAAACGAGGAAACTTGCAACCCCAGCATTGTGACTTGTCCACAGACATGTACTTTAGCTTACTTACTAGGTCAACGACCGTCAAAGTATAAGGTTTTCAGGAAAAAGAAAAAATGCAATGTTACAACTACGCAACAGATTTTGATGCGGTTTTTTGTGATATATAGAGTGGTTAAAGAGGAAGGTTTATATGTATAATAACTAACATCCATTAAATTGTGGAGAATTACTATTATTTTTGAGGTTTCTAATGTGATGTCGTAAATAATTACTTTTTTTCCGCGTTTGCAGTGAAACGCAGGCTGAACTCTACCCGATTTATCAAAATGATTTACTAAATATTGTATACACTAGCTTTCCGCCCGCGGCTTCGCCCGCGTAGAGTTCGGTTATATCGCGCTTTTTAGATTTCACTCGGGAAGTCGGGACTATCAAATTTTTCCGGGATAAAAGGTAGCTTAAGTTCTTTCTCAGGGTCTAAAGATTGTCTGTGCCAAATTTCATCAAAATCGGTTGAGAGGTTTAAGCGGGAAAGCGTAACAGACAGACAGACAGATAGAGTTACTTTCGCATTTATAATATTAGTATGGATTGAAAAGTGGCTTATTTTCGAAGCGATTTTAACCAATAATGCTGTATTGTATGTAATAAATCCTTATCCAATTTAATACCTTAAATACGTTTTTGATTTATTATATTACCTATATTAAAAATGTAACATGAGTGGTGTGCGGCCAAGGTTATTATTGAACTCATCAGAGTCATCAGTAGCGACATCTCAATACGACAGTCATCAGTAGCGACGTCTCAATACGACAGTCAAGATGATATAGATTTATATCGATCTTTTACATCATTATGATTTAAATGAATATTTTCTAAGATAGGTAGGTATTACAGTTTTAAAAATTGCGGGTAATTTAATATAAAAATTATATCAGCATTGCACCCGTGCGAAGCCGGGGCGGGTCGCTAGTATATAATTATAAACTAGTGCTTGGCCGTAATCCTGCTGAGCGCGGTGAGCAGTGATGCAATCGTTAATGGTAAAGCATCTGACTAAAATTGAAGTGTCTTCAAGGCTAGAGTGAGTAACTCTAGCCTTGAAGACACTTCTATTTAATCAGATGGAAACATTGCCGCTGGCAAATTGTTCCAGTCCCTCGATGTATGCGGTATAAAAGACGAGGCGAAACGCTTCGTCCTTAGTGGTGTCAACAACGACCCTGGAACATAGTGAACATACCTATTAGAAAAAACGACACAGATAATTCGATAATAACCCAAGCAAAAATTCGCTCCTACTACCACAGAATAAATATGGAATTCATTTATACTTAAAACCGAAAAAATGCGAGTCGGACTCGTACGCGAAGGGTTTCGTACTATCGATACAAAAAAAGTTTGTTGCTATAGCGGCAATAGAAATATATTATCTGTGTCAAGTATCTAGACACCACGACTCATGAGATACGGCGTGAGTTGACAAACAAACAGTGGAACCAAAATATATTATCTGTGTCAAGTATCTAGACACAACGACTCATGAGATACGGCGTGAGTTGACAAACAAACAGTGGAACCAAAATATATTATCTGTGTCAAGTATCTAGACACCACGACTCATGAGATACGGCGTGAGTTGACAAACAAACAGTGGAACCAAAATATATTATCTGTGTCAAGTATCTAGACACCACGACTCATGAGATACGGCGTGAGTTGACAAACAAACAGTGGAACCAAAATATATTATCTGTGTCAAGTATCTAGACACCACGACTCATGAGATACGGCGTGAGTTGACAAACAAACAGTGGAACCAAAATATATTATCTGTGTCAAGTATCTAGACACCACGACTCATGAGATACGGCGTGAGTTGACAAACAAACAGTGGAACCAAAATATATTATCTGTGTCAAGTCTCTAGACACCACGACTCATGAGATACGGCGTGAGTTGACAAACAAACAGTGGAACCAAAATATATTATCTGTGTCAAGTATCTAGACACCACGACTCATGAGATACAGCGTGAGTTGACAAAAAAACAGTGGAACCAAAATATATTATCTGTGTCAAGTATCTAGACACCACGACTCATGAGATACGGCGTGAGTTGACAAACAGTGGAACCAAAATATATTATCTGTGTCAAGTATCTAGACACCACGACTCATGAGATACGGCGTGAGTTGACAAACAAACAGTGGAACCAAAATATATTATCTGTGTCAAGTATCTAGACACCACGACTCATGAGATACGGCGTGAGTTGACAAACAAACAGTGGAACCAAAATATATTATCTGTGTCAAGTATCTAGACACCACGACTCATGAGATACGGCGTGAGTTGACAAACAAACAGTGGAACTAAAATATATTATCTGTGTCAAGTATCTAGACACCACGACTCATGAGATACGGCGTGAGTTGACAAACAAACAGTGGAACCAAAATATATTATCTGTGTCAAGTATCTAGACACCACGACTCATGAGATACGGCCTGTGAGTTGACAAACAAACAGTGGAACCAAAATATATTATCTGTGTCAAGTATCTAGACACCACGACTCATGAGATACGGCGTGAGTTGACAAACAAACAGTGGAACCAAAATATATTATCTGTGTCAAGTATCTAGACACCACGACTCATGAGATACGGCGTGAGTTGACAAACAAACAGTGGAACCAAAATATATTATCTGTGTCAAGTATCTAGACACCACGACTCATGAGATACGGCCTGTGAGTTGACAAACAAACAGTGGAACCAAAATATATTATCTGTGTCAAGTATCTAGACACCACGACTCATGAGATACGGCTGTGAGTTGACAAACAAACAGTGGAACCAAAATATATTATCTGTGTCAAGTATCTAGACACCACGACTCATGAGATACGGCCTGTGAGTTGACAAACAAACAGTGGAACCAAAATATATTATCTGTGTCAAGTATCTAGACACCACGACTCATGAGATACGGCCTGTGAGTTGACAAACAAACAGTGGAACCAAAATATATTATCTGTGTCAAGTATCTAGACACCACGACTCATGAGATACGGCGTGAGTTGACAAACAAACAGTGGAACCAAAATATATTATCTGTGTCAAGTATCTAGACACCACGACTCATGAGATACGGCTGTGAGTTGACAAACAAACAGTGGAACCAAAATATATTATCTGTGTCAAGTATCTAGACACCACGACTCATGAGATACGGCCTGTGAGTTGACAAACAAACAGTGGAACCAAAATATATTATCTGTGTCAAGTATCTAGACACCACGACTCATGAGATACGGCGTGAGTTGACAAACAAACAGTGGAACCAAAATATATTATCTGTGTCAAGTATCTAGACACCACGACTCATGAGATACGGCGTGAGTTGACAAACAAACAGTGGAACCAAAATATATTATCTGTGTCAAGTATCTAGACACCACGACTCATGAGATACGGCGTGAGTTGACAAACAAACAGTGGAACCAAAATATATTATCTGTGTCAAGTATCTAGACACCACGACTCATGAGATACGGCCTGTGAGTTGACAAACAAACAGTGGAACCAAAATATATTATCTGTGTCAAGTATCTAGACACCACGACTCATGAGATACGGCGTGAGTTGACAAACAAACAGTGGAACCAAAATATATTATCTGTGTCAAGTAGACCCACCATAGCATTGCGAGAGACATCAAAATGTAAATGATTCCTCTTAGAGATCATCAGAAGATCAGAGTATCAGAGAGATCTGATAAAAAATCAATATCTAAACATGAAATTGTTGACAAAATTTTACAATGGCTACAGATTAATAAATTAAAAATTAATTTAGACAAATCTAATTACATATAATTTAATAAATCAATACATGCCAAATATAATTTTAAACTGAATATTGACAGACTAAAAGAAGTAACGGAAACCAAATTCTTGGGTGTATTCATAGATCAAGACTTAAACTGGAAGGTACACTTAGATGATCTATGCAATAGGATTAACAAATTTACTTACGCACTTAGACATGTTAAGAACATAATAAATGTAAAAACGGCAATTGTTACATATCATGCATATATTGAATCCATATTACGTTACGGACTTGTTGTATGGGGAAACAGTACAGATAAGGACAGAGCATTCATTGCACAAAAGAAGTGCATCAGGGCTATTTGCGGACTTCGTCCTGACGAATCTTGCCAGCCATTTTTTTAAAAATTAGGTCTGTTACCACTTCCTGCACTTTACATATATCGACCTATGCAAAGAACAAAGTCACATTTGCAAAATCTCTACTTTTCAGGAGAGCGATATAAAGTTTGTCTCGTTCAAATTTAGTTGTAACTTTTTTTTTAGTAATTCTTCATACTTCATTCTTTTAATATACATATAAGATATTATTATGCATTGATTCTTATCAAAACATTAAACTGAAACCCTTTATTTTAAAAATTAGTAGTATATATATGCACATATGACGATTTATTGTGAAAATCACTGAACAAATGTATGTCATATATACAAATGAAACTTTGTTCTTGGACAGAGTGCTGGTACCAAGTCTAATTGAAACTTTATTTTATGTAAATTCTGATAGCCAAACGGTTCTATTTTGTGAAAGGGTACAAAAAATCACAATGATAATGAATAATTTAAAAAATAAACATTATTTATTAAGTAATCACAGTATGCAACAAAGTAATCTTAGGTAATTAATATTTTTTTAATCGTTTTTGTAACCCTATGTTACATAAAAATTATATAATAATATAATCAACAAAATAACACTGAATCGTACGTATAATAATATTATTAGTAATAGGGTAGGTAGGCTGGGTAGGGTAGGTAAGATAGGGTAGGTAAGGTTAGGGTAGCATGGAAATGGTACAAAAATTATTTAAATTGTCAAAAAATCTTAACTAATTAACATTATTTTATGAGATCAAACTTAATGAGATCAAAACGTTTACATAATTATTACTTTTAACTCCTTTTTCGTAAATAAAATCAATAGATGACACAGCTGATTGACCTCAGCTGTGTCATCTATAGATTGTATTTTAATAATTTATAGTTAAAAGTACAAATAAGAGAGTGTTTCTTCACAACATAATTAGGTATAAAATTAAGACCGAGAAAGTAGTTGCCTGAACAAGGGAGAGATCTGAAATAATTCGTATATTGAGAAGGTATAATTCCCGAATCAAGTAAAATAGATCCTTATGTCTATCTTTAGATAAATTTAATGGCTTTTTGTAAGCTTGTTCTAAGATTGGTATAGAAGAAACGGCATTACTGCGGGTATTAGAACATATTATTAAAATCTTTTTATAGTCTATTTCGATAAGATCATATTTATACAACAGCTTGTTAAGTTCTGAATTATCCACGAATACTTCTCTTAAACTATTCCACGTCACTTTAACTCCTTCCGTGTTTCTTTTCTGTGTTCCGAATACAATGGGATTCCACTGGGACAAAAGATAGAACATCGTCATACACACTACAGGTACCAAGCTTTATTACGCGATGGTGCTTTGCGTAGCGTCCTCTCATGTCCTCTTCCATAACAGTGCAGCCATCGTATCGTATATATATATATATATTTTCAAAACAGCAAGACAGTGACACGAAGCTCCCAAGATTTTATTATCGATTACTTTATCCTATCTCTACAACAATTGGTCTAACTGCAATGCTTCGATGTCGTTGTGGAGGTCAGACGGCAGTCGCTTCACGGAAAATGTCGAAGTTTAGCCATATCAGCAGTTGGACTGGTAAAGCAGACCCCAGACTCCAAAGCTGAAAAAGGCTTCGGATGCGACTGGGTTTAACGCTGAGATGATGATGATGACTTTATCCTATCTCTCTATCCTATACCTACCCCTACCCTTTTGGTCACATACAGGGCCGCGCCGACCCCGGGCAGCGCCTGTGTGCGGAACCTATGAAGCGCCTCTTTTTTAACGAATCATCATAAAAAACGAATTTAAATTTTTAACGAATATTTTTAACTACTTAGCTGTTGCCCGCCACTCCGTCCGCGTGGACTTTAGTTTACAGCGCGCAGTGGTTCCCGTTTACGTGGGAATGCCAGGATAAATGCCTACATTACTGTAAGGTTTCCTTAAAATCTATTTAGTAGTTTTTGCCAAAGTCGTAGTGCATTCCGAAATAAATAAAAAGAGTCTAGTTGATATAAAATAAGCGCCTGTTAAAATAATGGGAGCAATATGTATGTCCGCGTTCGCTCCCGTTTCGTAACATTTTTTGTTACTGCTCTGCTCCTATTGGTCATAGCGGGATGTTATATAGCCTATATCCCTTCTCAGGCTATAGACTATCTGTGTATAAAATTTCATTACAATCGGTTCAGTAGTTTTGGCGTGCAAGCCGGTCAGACAGACAGACAGACAGAGATACTTTCACATTTATAATATTAGTATGGATAGTATGGATTGTTAATTTTGGCTGAAATAAATGTTCTCTAGTTTTACAGTACATAGATAATATTATCAAGTGTACAAAACTGGAGAACTTTTAGGAATTAGGATACTAAATAGGTAGAAGCGAACGGGATATCCGTTCGCTTCTGCTTGCCAATTACTGCGAAAAGAATAACTCGAAATAAATTTTGACATACTTTAATAATACAAAGAATAAAGAAGCTGACTTTTGTCTAATAATAATAATAGGTACCTACTATTATTACACAGTATACAGTATGTTTAAAAAAAAAACAACGAGAGTCTATCATTTGCAAGAATATAAACATACTTTAATTCCACTTTTCTTGTTTTTTTTTTGTTTGCGAAATTCCTATAGTTTCATGAATGTCTATATGGTCTAGTATTAATTCCACGTATGAGTGTCATCTTGAGTTTAGTTGTAATTCTGCTATTCAAAATTGAAAAAAATATCATTTTTAAAAAACATCCCAAACAAAAGTTATATTTATTTGTATAGAAAATCACATAAAAGGTACATAGCACTGCATGAAGCGTTTTTTGAATCAGATTTAATAACACCTTCATCGATAACATGACTGGTTTCTGTCTCTAATGATTGTGTGGAAGTTGATGGTAGAGCCTTAAAATATTTACTTATTTTAGTTGCATTTTTATTACGTTCTCTTCTTCTTGTTTTCTTTTTCTTATTAGATTCTGGTAACCAGATAATTTCTTTTTTTTTTTATTATGATTACTATCACTCATCGTGTTAACACGTTAAAACAATAAGTAACACACAAACTATTACTTTATTATAAAAATTCAATGCGCACCTTACACACATTTTCAATCAAATGATTATCCAACTGTTTTATTTTGGCTATCCCGTTCGTTAAAAACTTAAAATCGGAGAATCGGCTCGTCGACGCCTACGGTTCAAAATAACTAATACTTTATTTGAGGTTCAAAAGAACTGCCGCCCTTTTCAAGGTGAGATCGTATGTAATGTAAACTAAAACCCTAAGCGTGAAATGAAACCATAAACGTAAATATTAATAAGTATATAAACATTGAGAGACTTGTTCAATAAGCGTAATATAAGTATGTCTTGTTGTTTACAAGACCTATGTTGCGCCTATTGTACCTACTTACTTACTGATACTCCACTACAAAAAACACAATAATTTAGGAAACAAAAATTATTTGGATGGCATAGGCGGCGCGGCGCCCCATTCAGCGGCATTGGGTACGATCGCATGTGCTTGTTCCAGGTGCCCCTGAAGGTGGCAGATTCATGAATTAGGTTTTTGTATTTCATATTTTGTATTATTTGTTTTTTTTTATGTGTAGATACTAACATAGTTGTTTTAAGTCACAATGTTACTAACAAAATATGGGGAAACCTGAAATAAACAAATTTTATTTTATTTTATTTATTTATTTTATTTATTGACTTGGCGCCTGTGTGCGCCGCACACTTCGCACACAGGGGCGGCGCGGCCCTGGTCACATACTTCTTACCAATATAAAAATATTGTTAAGAAGTATGTGACCAAAATGGCTGAAAACTGAGTGGTCAAAAGACCACTCAGCTTTCGGCATAAACGTTTCTTGCATTTTTTTAGGTGTAGCAGGGTATTCATCTTCACTGTTTTGTTAACTACCTATATGTATGTATGAGTACTTGATGGTGACTGTGTCGAAAGGTCATCATCATGGACAGCACAAAAAGTGTCATTACATTTTATAATATGTTGATTTAACGAAAAGGCATAGAAGTAAAAATATTTGTAGTTTAAATAGATTGTAGATATATTTCTAGAACTAACAACGGGTGAATTGTTGAAAGCTAGATGGTGCATCGAATGTCAGTGGTGTTATTGGTTCGTTAATTATTGCAGACGTTGCCGTTGATGGAAATAACTGATCTTTTAATGGGTTTTCAGTATTATCCTAAAGCAGTATTAGGCTAGTTGGTAGTTCAGTATTACATGCAGGCCCTAGTAAAGATAATTGATTGTCTTGAACTGTTCCATCAAGTATATGTCGTCGTCCCATACTGCAGGTATCTTTTGATCAATATTTTCAACCCCCTGTGGTAGCGGTGATACAGCAAATGACCGAATTTCATGAGATGGTAGTGGACACGACTTGGTAATAGCTTCAGAATCATCCACATTTTCTGAAAACAAAAACTAATTAAAATGAAACATCGTTACAAATAACAAAACAATAAAAGTTCAAATAGATATAAATTTATTTAAATTAATATTAAATATTAAAAAAAATATGTATTTATTGATATTTAAATATCAATAAATACACAACCACCAACCATAACAACCATGATAACCAAGAACAAGACTTTATTTACAAATAGACCTCACTATTTCAGAACGAATTCCCTCAAACAAAGTAACATTTGTGTGATGTATATACAATTAAATGTGGCACACAGCTTAATGTAGCACCTCAAGGCATTCCCACTCTATCCCGAGTGGCGACTAGACGTGCCCCTTAAGCTGTGTGGCGTTTTACTTCAAACCTCAAAGCCCCTATAAGTGATTATAGTGAACACCACATTGGCGACGAGTAAAAGCGCAGTAAGTAAAACTATTACTGAAATTATCTGCTTACGGAAATTGGCTCAGCATGAAAATATGTGCACAGTGTTTGTTTGTGTAGAGAGTTTTATATATACAAAAAAAAAAAAAACTTAAGTGTAACCATACACTAGTCGTGGTGGTTACAATTTCCATATAAATTCATGTATCTTTAAGCAATTAACTTCAATCTATGCTCAATCTACGTTGGCGATCAGCTGAGACGAGAATGTGATGCACAGATCGACCACTTAAATTCAACTCAAATACCTAATATAAAACCATCGTGGGGCTCGTGGTGAACGACAGCACCCATTGCGCGACGAGTAAAAGCGTTCAGTAAGTAAAACTATTACTGAAATTATCTGCTTACGGAAATTGGTCAGCATGAAAATATGTTTGCACAGTGTTTGTTTGTGTAGAGAGTTTTATATATATAAAGAAAAAAAAAACTTAAGTGTAATCAGACACTAGTCGTGGTGGTTACAATTTCCATATAAATTCATGTATCTTTAAGTAATTATCTTCTTATCTATGCACAATCTACGTTGGCGATCAGCTGAGACGAGAATGTGATGCACAGATCGACCACTTAAACTCAACTCAAATACCTAATATAAAACCATCGTGGGGCTCGTGGCTAACCATTGACAGCCCCGCTAAGGTAGATCGATCAGCACCCTAATTGTGTAACGCGATATTACTAGTAATTGGAATCATTTCGAAGCATATTGCCAATCCATTGCTTCATATTATGTTCGAAAATGTGTGCTCAACAACGTAAATAATGCAATGAATGTTGTTGAACTGTCAAAATGAAACCCATTGCTACTGATGATTGCCCGAAAGTTTGACAACCAGTCTTACCATGGGGAATTACCCAATAACTGGATTGTGGAGGTCAGGCAGGCAGTCGTTCCGTTGAAAATACTGGTATTCTGCCGAAATCGGTTAGACTGAAAGCCGACTCCAACATACAACATAGGAAAAGCTAAACGGGTGATAATATTATATAACCGTCATTTATGAGGTGTCGCGACTTAGCGCGAAATCACTCATAATAATACATAAGAAGACATTCTCGCAAGATCACTGACATTTCTGCACAAGGTAAGCGAGAATATCATGACTATGGTACTTTATAGTCTGTGGATTTTCACCTAGCGAAGCCAAGCCGGGCGACGCGCCCTTTTGAAGCGTCGCCGGCATCAAGTACAGTCTTATAAGAATAGTTTAAAGTCTAGTGTGAATTGAGTGAGTTCCGGAAAAAGCTAGAAGTCTCCAGTTAATTAAAGCTAAGTGCCTAGGGTTTATATAATTACTTATTGTTAATCTAATCGTATATGTATTACGGTAGTTTGAACTAAAGGAAGTTACTGAAGTCGAGTAACGCTAATTGTATCAAAAGTTGTATGTCTTGTCGATCTGTGCAAGTTCTGAAAAGGTGGCTGTAGAATTGCTATAGCCACACAAGAAAATCCCATACAGGCAGGGTATGGGTCACATGTGCAAGAATCTGCATGAGCGGTAGAGTTGCTATCGCTTCAAGAGAAATCCTAGCCCGCGGGGTGTAGGTCACATGTGGCGTGTGTCGCATGTGCAAGTCCTAAAAGAGGCGTAGAGTTATTCTAGCCTAACAAAGAAAATCCCGAGCCGCAGGGCGAGGGTCACAGACGAGGGACATCCAATATAATCGTTGAGTAGCACAAAGTACATAAGCCAGAGCGCGAGGCTCTGTAACGCACAAGCCCTCATTTGGAGGTTAAAAGTAAATACGAGTAAACAATCTAACAAATATAAATGTAACCTAAGTTAGAAAAGTATGGTTGACCCTGCGCACTTAGTTCCAAAACAAGCAAATGATGATTGCTTAATCCCTACAGATCGAGGTCTTGAGAGGTTAACAAAGAACATGGGATAATCATAGCTGGCACACATCTCATAACAAAGCGAAGCAGATCATTACATCATCTAAGTACCGGCTGAGACAACTACAAGCTCGGTAAGTCAATGCAAGTTATCGTCAGACAAATTAAGTACTTTCGCGGAGTCGTAGTTTAGGGCCAGGATCCTTGCTAATAAGTTCTAAGCGAGGCCTGAAAGGCGACGCCACGACATGGTGGAGATGCTGGGATATATTTTGATGAATCCTAAGGTCTGATGATACTTGCTTTGACTTATAAGGGATGTAAATTCTTTAAAGCTGAAAGGTTTCAGTTTATTTAAAATATGTGATGCCATTCGTGTTCATTCTAAAAACTTGTTCGCAACTCACTCGCTCATTCACTCAATTTGCCGGTAAAGCTACATACATAAAAAGTTTAAATTTATATTCATAATTAAGCTATATGAATATTATTAGCAATAACGTTGAAAGTCGTTTTGTCATCAAAAAGTTATAAAGGACATAACGTGTGTTGTTGCTTTATGGTATTTGTACTCAATGGCGGGACAATGGTATAAATTTACCACGGCTTGTGATAGTTGTTATAATCATGAAACGGTGATTCAGTGTTAATGTCTGTTAATTGCTGGAGCTTAAAAGAAGCTTGGAAGCTAACAAGTGTATGGAGAAGGCAGACATTCGTTTTGTTTTGTGAAACAAACAAATAACATGCCTAATTGGCATCGGCAAAATTGTCGTATTTTTTTCTTCTCTTTCAAGACAAAGATCATGTTACCTAAGAAATAATTAATAGAAAATTCATACGGTTTTAGGTATTGAAATCCTACAAGATACGTATCAAAGTTGATGCTTGGAAGAAAGCTGTGATCGTGTGTATACTGCCTTATTGGAAATGACGTTTCGTTCATTCATTCAAGTTACCGTTCAAAGTTTGTAAGCCGACACTACTAGACGCCATCGATATGAAAACTTTTTCAATTACTCAAGAAAGTTGTTAATATTTGCCGCAAAGTTGTTTAACCTGTGAAATAAACATCAGAAGCGCTCATTTAGTGTTTGAGGCTGTGATTTAAGGTATGAAAAGTGATTATTCTATATTTTACGTCTGTAGTACAGAAATTCACGTTCCGCAAAAAGTTGAAATTTTTTGTGCTGTCATACGGCTCACGTGGTTTGGAAACAGTTTTAATTGATACCCACAGTGAACAAATTACAAAATGGAAGAGAATGTTCCATTGTGTTATAGGTACCATAAGTAAACAAATACTTATAGTTAAAATTTAAACCATGTTATGACATTATAAGTTCCTAGGTATAGTAGGACAATAGTCATTCCTTGACTGAGTACCCAAGAGAAAATTAACTATGTACTCTACTACTTTGGATTTTCCTAAGAGACTTTAAAATAGTCAATTAACTTGTCTTAAAATTCTTCAATTCTTAACTACTTACTTGGCCATAATTTTCATTATAATTCAGTCATTAACAGCTATATATTTGCTGTACTGCCTATTTTCTTGAAGTAAAATAAGCTAAATTAAACAACGGGTAAAACAATAAACAAATACATGCCTACATATGACAAAGTAATTTCAAGGGAAATTTTTAATTTTCTTGTTGAATTAGAAGCAAAATTAAAGTATGAAAGTATTGTTACTTTCATAAAAACCATTTACACTTGCTAGAGATATGATTATATGTGAGTAAAGTCTAGAGTAAGATAATCATGCCTTAATATTAATTTTAAAATAGCATTGGGAAGCCATTGTTATTTCAAGATAATAAGAATTATATTAGAAGGCATGGCAAGGAAAATGACAATTAAGATGCTTAATTTATGAAGATGTTGGCAAATGATAATTAGTAATTGACTGACTATTAGTATGTACTTACAGAGTACTTACTTATAAACAAATTTTGGTTTTTTTTTCTTTCTTTTTTCTAATCCATTCTTTAATAAATCATTAATTGAAATTTAAGGTCAAGTGAATTTTAAATGAAACTAGGTAATAGTTAAGGCAAAGTTACATTTTTTTTCAAATGAGTTAAAGAATTAATTGATTAATTAATTTTTTATTATCAATAGAAATGGATAAAATTTGAATTTATAATATACATAATGGTACATAAGTTTATAGTAAAGATAACTTTGCAGAAGAACCTGAAATGGAAGACATATTAATGAACCGTTTGAGTAAGGTCGCTGAAGAAATCCAAACTATATCTGTACAAGCCTATGGTCTCTCCAATAATTTAAATGATGATAATTTAGAGGAAGCAAAAATACAACTAGCTAAACTCAAATCATTATTATCGAGATTCTCATCGGAATTGTATAATTTTTTCAACATTTCTAAGAATCCGGACCCTGATGAGATCTCCAACCTAACAACATACCAACTAAATGGGGAAGAGATTGTAGCCGAACTAGACACAAAGATTAAATTTAAATGTGAAGTCAACCTTCCACCTAAGGTACACTCAACCACATATAGTAAACTCCCAGACCTTAATCTACCTCAATTTGAGGGCGATCTACTAGGATGGTGCTCCTTTTGGGATCAATTCAACTCTAGCATTAATCAAAGATCACTCACTGATGTAGATAAACTATTATATCTTAAAAGATCAGTAAAGGGCAATGCTCTTAAACTAATAGAAGGCTTAAACACAACAAACAAAAATTATCATATCGCTGTGGATACACTAAAGGCCAGATATGGCAAAGAACATGAAATAATTCATGCGCATCATAGAGCCATTAATAATTTAAAACAAGCAATAGAACTTGATGAATGCCGAATCACATTGGACGAAATTCAACGTCATTTAAGAATACTTCAATCCATAGGAGAGAACACTGATACGAATCAGATGAGATTTTTAATAATGGAAAAATTCCCTACAGACCTAATCTACGATACCAAGATGAGACTTGGATCTGAAGGTACTTTTACTGTGGAATGTATTCTAAAGCATCTATCCTTGATAATATCCACTAAAGAGGACGCTATGAGGATAACACAACAACCTTGTACGGGTAGTGCTGTTGAAACCCCGTACACTACAGAAACCCTGCATATAAAGGATGCTACAAATCTAGAAAGAAGGAGACCTGGAACGTCAAAGAAAAATTTCACCCACATTAAAATACCGATGGGAAGACCTCAACACAATATCAAACCTAATAATGACAGACTTAAGAGAAGATTTGATCCAAACATAACTAAAGGAAAGAAATACAAGAATTTTGGTAAAAGAAAGAAGCTCTACAATTGTATCTTCTGTAATGGTAACCACTACAATAGCGATTGTGAAAAGGTTAAGACTCTAGAGAAAAGAAAAGCAAAACTTCAAGATAGATGTTTTATATGTTTTAGGCAGGGACATCACCATTCTCGGTGCAATAATAAAAGGGAATGTCACTTCTGTGGCAAGTATGGAATACATAACTCAGCATTATGTCCTACTAAAGTGCAACCCAAGAGTCGAGATGAAAGGGAATCGACAAATGTAATGCACGTAAGCAGAAAAAGGTCCACAATATTGCAAACAGCCGTTGTTGCAGTACTAGGCCACAGTGATAGCAGAAGAAACTGTAGGATACTGTTAGACACAGGAAGCGAGAGAAGTTATATTACAGAAGCTATGGCTAAAGAATTGAATCTTCAAGAGGAAGAACGAAATAACCTTGCAATATTTACGTTCGGATCTCAACAACCTAGAAAGATAACAAGCTCATTAGTAAGGATAGATCTTATGACAAATAATAATACAATCAGGTCAATATTTGCTAACGTCATACCATCAATATCTCCAGGGGTACCATATCCAGAGGAAAATTTACTGGGGTGGAAGAACTCTGGCAAATATCAGTTAGCTGATGATGGGTCATTGCTTGACCGGGTTGATATATTGATAGGTAATGATCATTATTACTCTATAATGGCAACTGATAAAATACAAATAGGACAAGATTTGTATTTGATACATTCTGAATTTGGATGGATAGTTTCTGGCAGAATAAACACTACCAAATGCGTGCAACGATTAACAGTACTCACATATTTTGAAAATTCTAGCAACGATAGTTTTAATCAACTAGATCCACCACTACACAGAGAAAGTTTGAAATGTTTGTGGGATTTGGAGTCCATAGGTATAACAGACTCACCTAAAGCAAATAGGGATGAGGAAGCTATTAAGCATTTTAACGAAACCACAGAGTATAAAGATCACAGATATTATATCAGCTGGCCATGGAGTGATAGTCCATCAGGATTGCAATCCAATTTTGGGCTGGCATTTGGTCGACTCAAAGGCTTACTTAAAAGATTAGATGCAGCTACAATAACGTCGTATGATGACATAATCAAAGATCAGTGGAGTAATGGAATAATTGAGGAAGTTCCTAAGAGACAAGTTAACCATATAGTACATTACCTCCCGCATCACGGCATCACGGCACCAGGAAAAGTACTACGTATAGTCTATGATGGATCAGCACATGTTGGGGACAGTAAAAGTTTGAATCAGCATCTTTATTGCGGACCTTTGTTATTGGAAGACTTAACAGGGCTGTTAATTAAATTTAGATGTCACGCTATTGGAATAGTAGCGGATGTCGAAAAGGCTTTTCTTCAAATCGGACTTAAAGACATAGATAGAGATGTGACAAGATTCTTGTGGCTGAAGAACCCTCATAAACCAGTAACCGAGGACAATATCATCCATCTCAGATTCACCCGTGTTCCATTCGGTCTTACAGCGTCACCATTTATTCTAAATGCCACAGTCAAACATCATCTGAAATGTTCAAAATACGAATACATAAAGAAAATAGCCAATGATATTTATGTAGATAACCTTTTGACTGGATCAAACACTGTTAATGAAGCAGTAATGCTGTACCACAATTTGAAAAATACATTTGATGAAATTTCCATGAATCTAAGACAATGGAGTTCTAACTCCAAAGAATTTATAAAACATATTCCAAACGAAGATGTATGTCCTGACAAAACGATAAAAATACTCGGTATAGAATGGAATTTAGAGCAAGATACATTAAGCTTGAAAGCAAAAGTAAATGAAGATAATAAACACACAAAAAGAGGAGTCTTGAAAACTATAGCAGCTGTATACGATCCTTGTGGATTTAGCGTACCTAGTATGCTGTCCGCAAAGATTTTCTTACAAGACCTATGGAAGAAAAAGGTAAAGTGGGATAGTCCACTAGATACTGATGCTAAAGAACGTTGGATAACTATTCTAAAAGATATAAAGTACATAGAAAATATTTGCATACCTCGTAGAACTATTGCCTCCATTGAGGGGGTAATTGAGCTACATTGTTTCTCCGATTCTTCATTGCAGGCCTACGCTGCGGTAGTCTACTTGGTGCAAGGAATTAATATACATTTCATAATAGGAAAATCACGACTCGTGCCGATCAAAGATCAACAAAACTTAAGTATACCCAAACTAGAGTTACTCGGTGTACTTATTGGAAGTAGACTGATTAAATATGTTCTGAAATTCTTAACAAAGCAGGTCACTGAGCAAACCTTGTGGACAGACAGCCAGATTGTGATGGACTGGTATAATTCCAACAAACTACTTACACCATTTGTGACACGAAGACTAGAGGAAATAAAACTGAATAAGGATTTGATACTTAGACATGTTCCATCACAACATAACCCTGCAGATGCAGCAACGAGACCATACGCTTCGGAAGAGGAAAGGTCACGTTGGTTACTGGGACCAGAATTCTTAAGATTGGACAAATCCAAATGGCCACTCGTCCCAGTAAATACCGTTACTTTTTTGGCGGGGGAGGATCTGCCGAATGCAGAAAGTCTACAGTTAAATATTGCTCAAAATGAAGATATGGCTGAAAATATAACTGAACAATCTCAGTTACAAAAATCGTTAAATAAGTTGTCAGAAGAAACGCATCATGAAAGCAGTATATTAAAAGAAATTAAGAACTTACAATCTAAACATTTTGAAGATGAATTAAAAGGAAAAGAAACTAATCTAAGTCGAAATCTAAGGCGCTTTAAAGATATTGACGGTATACTTCGCTGCAGAGGCAGACTGAAATATGCCGGTTGGGCTTTCGATAAAAGATATCCAATAATCATACCGAAAGATTGTGAATTTACCACTAAAGTAATTAGAGACATACATGAAAGAAATTATCATGTAGGTGTCAACCACACATTGAGTATAATTCGTGAAACGTATTGGATACCTCAAGGCAAAAGCCAGGTTAAGAAAATATTGGGTAGATGTTCCCGGTGCATGAAACATGGTGGTGGACCATACAAACTACCATCTACACCGGCACTACCTCCTGAAAGAGTGAACTATAGCCAACCATTTACTTTTACTGGTGTTGATTATTTAGGTCCAATATTAGTCAAAACAGATAGCGGCACAAGTAAGAGATGGATATGCTTATTCACGTGTCTTGCTGTTAGAGCTGTACATCTCGAAGTAGTTGAAGATCTTTCAGCTGAACAAGGACTACTTGCTTTAAGACGAATGATTTCAATTAGGGGAGTTCCTACATGGATAACCTCCGACAATGCTTTGCATTTTAAATTGATTTCCGACATAGTAGCAAAAGCATACTGTGTTGAAAATAAAATAAGATGGCGTTTTATACCCGAACTAGCACCATGGCACGGAGGTTTTTATGAACGCTTAGTTGGACTGATAAAACATTGTATGAAAAGAACACTTCACAAACATCTTTTAAGAGATAGTCACTTGGTAACAATGATAAAGGAAATCGAAGCGGTGGTCAATTGTAGACCACTAACTTGTGTTGATACCGAACTTGAACATATTTTGAAACCATCCGATTTTCTTCATTGGGGCAGATGTGCCACTCTTGAGAGTGCAAAAACTGACGTAATAATACAAGGATCTTCCACAAAAACAAATTTAATTAAAGGCTGGAAGAAGTCTAGAATAATACTAGAGGAATTCAAAGAAATGTTTCAAAACCGCTACTTACATAGCTTAAGAGACAGACATAGTCATTCTCCTAAACAATCACGAGTTACTTCAAATCTTAATCCAATAATAGGTCAAATAGTACAGATAAAGGGAGATAAGAACAGAGAAGGCTGGAAGGTGGGAAAAATAGTGTCCTTAGTAAAAAGCTCTGATGGTCTAGTTCGAGTAGCACAAGTCAAAGTTGGAAATGCAATTTTCACTCGCTCTATTGCACATTTATACCCTTTAGAAGTTGAAGATGACGAAGGTCATGATGAAGCTATTCAAGAAACTAGAAAGGATTCTCAATCCTTTCGATTGCCGATAAAAACTCATGAAAGGGCAATAAATATAAATCCTACTAATGATATAGAAATGAAAGCTGTTCAAAATAAAACATCAATTGGTGATGAAACAAAACAAATAGATGAAAATTTGACAAAAAATACGAAGGATACTAGTAACAAAATAGATGTTGAAAATGAAATCGTTGACAGAAATGATTATGACAATGAGGATAATAATGATTCGAGAGAACCATCAAAGGACATTGAGAACCATGATAGACTAAACGGAGAACTGAGGAGCAAGCGTGAGGCAGCAGTCCGGGCCCTTGAGAAGATAAGGGAGTGGACGCAGAATCTGATGATCACCTTTGTTTAAAAAAAAATTTCCGGCGGGAGTGTCGCGACTTAGCGCGAAATCACTCATAATAATACATAAGAAGACATTCTCGCAAGATCACTGACATTTCTGCACAAGGTAAGCGAGAATATCATGACTATGGTACTTTATAGTCTGTGGATTTTCACCTAGCGAAGCCAAGCCGGGCGACGCGCCCTTTTGAAGCGTCGCCGGCATCAAGTACAGTCTTATAAGAATAGTTTAAAGTCTAGTGTGAATTGAGTGAGTTCCGGAACAAGCTAGAAGTCTCCAGTTAATTAAAGCTAAGTGCCTAGGGTTTATATAATTACTTATTGTTAATCTAATCGTATATGTATTACGGTAGTTTGAACTAAAGGAAGTTACTGAAGTCGAGTAACGCTAATTGTATCAAAAGTTGTATGTCTTGTCGATCTGTGCAAGTTCTGAATGAAGGTGCCGTAGCATTGCTATAGCCACACAAGAAAATCCCATACAGGCAGGGTATGGGTCACATGTGCAAGAATCTGCATGAGCGGTAGAGTTGCTATCGCTTCAAGAGAAATCCTAGCCCGCGGGGTGTAGGTCACATGTGGCGTGTGTCGCATGTGCAAGTCCTAAAAGAGGCGTAGAGTTATTCTAGCCTAACAAAGAAAATCCCGAGCCGCAGGGCGAGGGTCACAGACGAGGGACATCCAATATAATCGTTGAGTAGCACAAAGTACATAAGCCAGAGCGCGAGGCTCTGTAACGCACAAGCCCCCATTTGGAGGTTAAAAGTAAATACGAGTAAACAATCTAACAAATATAAATGTAACCTAAGTTAGAAAAGTATGGTTGACCCTGCGCACTTAGTTCCAAAACAAGCAAATGATGATTGCTTAATCCCTACAGATCGAGGTCTTGAGAGGTTAACAAAGAACATGGGATAATCATAGCTGGCACACATCTCATAACAAGGCGAAGCAGATCATTACATCATCTAAGTACCGGCTGAGACAACTACAAGCTCGGTAAGTCAATGCAAGTTATCGTCAGACAAATTAAGTACTTTCGCGGAGTCGTAGTTTAGGGCCAGGATCCTTGCTAATAAGTTCTAAGCGAGGCCTGAAAGGCGACGCCACGACATGAGGTAATATCATTTATGTAAATATGGGTACAATACCTTAAATTATATTCACCTAAATACTTACTGAATGGTTGACCAAATCCGTATGTAGATAATACCTACCAATGAAACATTATTCGGAAAAATCATGAAAGTGACACAACGAAAGTAACAAAAATACCAATAATGTAAGTACACACAACTCAAGGAAAATAAAAAATACATTCTAAAGAAAATATTGTGAATGTATAAATTTGATCAAAAGTTCCACTTCGGTAAAATCGAAGTAAAGTAAGAAATTAACTTGTGTAATACACAAAATTCAGAAATAAAAAACATTCCAATGAAAACATCGTTAATGTAACAATTTTAACTAAAGTTCCACTTCGGTAAAATCGAAGTAAGGAAAAAAAATATATCTTTATATAGTTATAAAGATATAAATAGAATAGAATAGTTTAAAACAGTGTATTACACAATATAAATAAGAAAAAAACGTTCCAACGAGAATATCGTTTATTGTGCCAGTTTTAACAGAAGTTCCAACAAAAGTACGGAATTATTTATTATCTTACTGTTAAGACTAACACTAGTGTCATAATAAAATAACGTAAATGTATCAGTTTTAACAAAAGTCCCACTTCGGTCAAATCGAAGTAAGGTAAAGAATAATTATTATCTTGCCGGTTAAAACTAACTAGTGTCTATATGTGTGTGTGTGTGTGTGTGTGTGTGTGTCTATCTGTGAAAGTTGAACTGGTTGTAATGATTGAACTAATTTTAGTCAAATCAATGCATTTTGGCTGACTATTTTAATAAACAAAAGAACTTTAGTGACCGTTGGAATTGTGGCACGCCACTTAGAGCGTAATTAAGGTGTCTCCTTCTGTGAGACTCGCTTACTAAAGCTTGTTTATTTAAAAGTTTACACTTAATACTTAGAGCGTTAATAAAGAACCTTTGTGAGGTGACCGCTTAAGCACAGAGACCCTTATATCCGTCGAGAAAGAACAATTGGTTATAAATAACCCAAGTGTTTGATTATATTTCAACAGGAAACCTACATGTAGGTACTTTTGTTGATTATTAAACGATGATAAGAAATAATTCAAGTTACATTAAATTATTGAGTAATTTGTAAATTCTTTTACTACAATAGGTGCTGTCTATATCTCTGACTTGACACAGCAACATGATAACTGAATTTGTGACAGCAACAATCGAAAAGACATAAAATTTTTGAGAGTTTGGTACTCTCTAGAATCTGTAAAACGACGGTGCGAAAATGCCACAATAGTCAGTACAAGTTCAACAAGTACCAGCCTCAACAAAATTGACACTAAACAAAAATGACTTGCAAAATCACAAAAGTGATAATTGTTCCTGCCTGCAATTAATCAGAATTGCATAAAATATGGCAAAATTGACACTAAACAAAAATGACTTGCAAAACCACAAAAGTGATCGTTGTTCCTGCCCTGCAATTAATCAGAATTGCATAAAATATGGCAAAATTGACACTAAACAAGAATGACTTGCAAAATCACAAAAGTGATAATTGTTCCTGCCCTGCAATTAATCAGAATTGCATAAAATATGGCAAAATTGAAACTAAACAAAAATGACTTGCAAAATCACAAAAATGATAATTGTTCCTGCCCTGCAATTAATCAGAATAGCATAAATTATGGTAAAAACAGAAATTACAAAAGTGATATTATTTCTGCCCTGCAATTAACCAGAATTACATCAAATATGGTCCCGAGGACATTTTAAGACCCACTGCAGAACCAGGATCAACGAAAGAAAAACTCTTAACCTCGAGTCAATTGACAATGCTCACTGATTCCCGTAGTAGATTTAACATAATAAATGATAAAACTTGAAAGTTAATGAACTTATCTAAAGTATAGTCTCCAACCAGCAAATGTCTCTGGACAAAACATTCATGGCTTATGGTGCCAAAGATCTATAAAAATATTAGGATTGATTGATGCACCCATAAAAGCTAGGTCGAAATCAGTAGGTATCGGCAAAACGTTGTTATAAAAAATTGATCAAGAGACTAAGTTTTCATCTCAATTCCATTAGGGTTAAATCATTTCCCTAATTAAAAGATGTTGAGATAGATATCAAAAAAGGTACGCCCGTTTGTCAATCAACCAATTACCTTGATATGAAAAAAAAGTCGAATTGGTAAAAATGCGGTTCTAAAGCCCGATGATGATATTTGTAGTTGTGCTACCAACAAAGCTGTCATTAGAGAAAATCAATAAAGTGGTCCCTGAACAAAAAAAAAAAAATCATTGATAATCTTATTGCCATGCAATGAAAATTTTATTCACGTCATTGTTGTCGTTGGATGTGATGAAAGAGAACATCTGAAAGACAATAATGATTTACTGAACAAAACTAAATAATTCTTCATTTCAACACTATTCAGATTCCGTGTTATGGATTGAATTTTCGTCTGACGGCACGGTTGGCGTATGTGGTTAAATGTTTGACTGCTGCGTTGCGTGTCGCGGGTTTGATTCCCGCATGGAACAAATACATATTAGTACGACTTACAAATACTTGTTCTGGGACTAGTTGTTTGTGTATGTGAGTTTATATGTTGTAAACGCACCCACGATACAGGAGAAATTCATAAAAAAAGAAATCATCATCAAGCGTCAACCATGTGACAAATAAATTTGAACAATAGAGTCTTTTAGAGCACCAGAAACCATTGAACAAAAGGTTACAATTTTGTTGATCGATCACCGATTTGTCAACCTTAACAGATCCCATTGTCAAGTACAAAAAAGCAATATGCACAAAATGTCAATATATAGGTAGGTACATTCTGGCATAAGGATCAAACAATAAAACATGTCTGTCTGAGATTCTCAGGCTTGGCTACACAAAAGACCGTATTCAGTAATTGCTGATGCAAGTCCTGTTCATCTAGAGGCTGTACTGATTCAGTACGTCGCCAAAGACCCCGCATCATTTCCTTCGGAATGATAAACGTTAAAAACGTATTGTAAAACCGAATAAAGAACCATTAAAAAAAAATGAACTTATCACAGACCATAAACCTCTAGAGGTTATAGGATAATAAAAATAAATTAAAGTAACAGCATACAAAAAAGTTTTGAACATGAACATCATATTAGCTAGATGTTCACACAAGCGACCCGTAGCATTATCCCTTAGAACAATCATTATATCATTGCTTAATGACCATGTTTGGGAGGTTTCAGTAAACAGCTACAACTTAATAGAACATGAACTTTGACATAATTATTATGGAGTCTTATTATATATATATATAAGAAGCAGCCCAAGAAGTTCACCCAGACTTTGTTAATATAAAGACTGGGTCACGCACAAAGGTGCGAAAGTAATCTAGACACGCGGTAGCGTGTTGAGCCAAGTTCAAGTAACAGATGACGAGCAGCACCGTGTTATAAATAACTGCAGAGGCTATACAACCTCTAAAACAGACTACTAAAATACTTACTAGACTAAAATACTTTAGTCTCAGGCCTAATTCCACCAGTAACCATTAAACAATTTGACTGAATACTGATGTTTGTGTTTAGATCCGCTGTGTGGTGGGAATTATAATTTTATTATCATCGTATTGAAGACGATAAAAAGACATTAAAATAATGAAATCTACACAAATTATACAAAAGAAAACTGAGGAACTGGCCTCTCAGAGAATTATATAACCAAAAAAAAAAAACAAAATCAGATTGTACGACGAAGTCAAGACTGGAAAGATGACTTGTTAAAATATTAAATGATATACAACAGTACACCTTATTACTTCACAAGAAAATCTACTTCCAAACTTATCTAAGTTACGAGAGATCGCGAAAATAGATACAATAATCCGGAAGACAGACAGAAAAAAAGGGAGGTTAAATTAAACGAAGATAAGAAAAACCTACACATAGAATTAGAAATTCACGAAAAAGCATAATAAGAACACTATAAATGAAAACAAATTGATTCAAGAATTTAATCACACACCGCATACAGTTACACAAATGCTCAAGGAAGCGATATAAATACAAGAAATGATGAAACTGGTAAAGAGTACAGACTGAACATCGTACACCAAAAAGGTAGAAGGTCAATGAAAAGTTGTTGATCACGAAGCGTCTAATAAAGAAGAATTCAAATGTTAACGACTGTGTAAATATTGTAAACTTCATGCGAAATATTTATGTGAAACGCTCTCGATCACGAAGCGTCAGATAAAGAAGAAATCACATATTAACGATTGTATAAATATTGTAAGCTTCATGCGAAGTATTTATGTTCTATATTATACTGAAAGCACAATTATTTGTGAAACTTAATGAAGTAATCTAAATGTTTAAAATGGTTATCATATCAGATAAAGAAGAACTAACGTAAAAGTTTTTAAATTTAAATTGGTATCGTATCAGTTAAATAAGAACTAATCTAAATGTTTAAAATTGTTATCTGATCAGGTAAAAGAAGAACTTAATCTAAATGTTTAAAATGGTTATCATATCAGATAAATAATTTTAATTCATACTGTATAGGTACTGTTTAATGATTGTAGCTTAATGTGAAATATTGAACTGTACTTAAAATGTAATTATTTTCTAAATGTTTTAGTGGCTACTTTAAACTTAATGGATTGAAATTAAATTTCTAAAATTGTTATCTTACTTTATAAAGTAATTAACGTCTAAATGTTACATTTTGTTAAACATCAATTAACATATAAAAAGGAAGAGATGTGATGTATATACAATTAAATGTGGCACACAGCTTAATGTAGCACCTCAAGGCATTCCCACTCTATCCCGAGTGGCGACTAGACGTGCCCCTTAAGCTGTGTGTACTTACTGATAACTTGGTGGTTTTACTTCAAACCTCAAAGCCCCTATAAGTGATTATAGTGAACACCACAATTTGCATATAGACCCTATATTTTATACACAACTTCCGACTAATAAAGTAACAAGTATAAAAAAATACACAAAACTTATTGATTATTATGATATTTTATATGTCGGAGATCGTCGTTATAATTTTAATAGAAGTTGCTGATTTGATTTATGTAGTAGGCGGCAAACGCTTGTGACGTCATCTTGTGATGGCGGGACATGGACAGAGTCGCTTTGGAAAGTGAGGTTCGGTCGAACGGGGACTTTGCATCGAGACGCGGACCAAGGCACTTCTCCGAACCGAAACTGTCGGTTTGCCTATTTAAATTGTTATTATCAAAAATGGAGGGTAAATCTACACGTTGTGCTTCAATTCAAAACTCACCTGCGAAATAGAACCCGTACCACCACACCAAGATGCTATCGACCCTACCGCTCTGCCGTCGCTGTCTGCGACATCAGAAGTTGGATAAAGAACTACACTGCTCACATTCTCGTTATAAATCAAGGAACAGAATAAGTCACTTTTTCCCAATATTTTTATAGTACTTGTGTGATTTCTTGTGTGGTAGTTGTTCATTGCCTTTGTATGAGCTTCTGTAAATGCTGGATGTACTGGCAGTGAGGCTGGAAGTGAACGTCAAGTTACGAAGTGCGCTCAATTGCTCTCGCAGAGATCGCTCCGCGTGATGGTGCGCTGCAGAAGTGCGCTGCAGGAGAGTGCTGCAAGAGTCCGCTGCAGGAGCGCGCTGCAAGAGTCCACTACAGGAGCGCGCTGCAGGAGTCCGCTGCAGGAGCGCGCTGCAGGAGCGCGCTGCAGGAGCGCGCTGCAGGAGCGCGCTGCAGGAGTCCGCTGCAGGAGTCCGCTGCAGGCGTGCATGTGGGACAGTGCTGGCTGATGCTTGGCGTGCGACTGTGCTGGCTGTTGGTTGGCGAGCGACGTGGAGCTTGTGGAGCATACAAGGTGCGCTTGCGGAGTATGCAAGGTGTACTTGCGGAGCGCGCAAGGTGCGCTTACGGAGTGCGCAAGGTGCGCTTGCGGAGCGCGCTGCTAGCTGCGTGGTGAATCACATTAACGGCGTGTGGCGCTGTTGGAGCTGCGTGTGGCGCTGTTGGAGCTGCGTGCGGCGCGGTCGGAGCTGCGTGCTTTTTGCGGAATGCCCAAGGTTTCAAGACTGGAGCCTAGAGACTCTGCAGGCGATGAGAAGATTTCAAGAAAGCATCTACTCTGCAGGCGATGAGAAGGTTTCAAAATACCCAAAACGTTTGTGGTAACGTAATTGGGTTTTATGAGAGCACGTGGCAGGTGTTTGCGGGAAATTGCCATAATCCGGTGAGTCGTACTATTTTTATTTTGATTTCGGTGCTGAATGTTCTCTTGTCAAGCTATCTGTAATTTCATTGGTGTACGTTCACACGCGATGGTACAGGGTATGGGTTAGACATGGTTGTTATTTCACGTAACCAGTTACAATAACCAGTGACGCGATGAGTAACTGAATAGCTAAAGTACTAGTAAATGCGTTATTTCATACACACGTTGTGGCGTAGCCGTATCATGCATCACACCGGCCTAATTTATTGAATTAACTGTATAGCTACACACTCAAGACAGTGATTTAATTTAGTTTCGTTTCGTGAGTAACTGTATAGTTGGTGGATTATCACAGTAACTGAGTGACAATAACTAGCTGCAGGAATAACTCGTTTTGTGACGGGTGACGCCGACCGGCTGGTTGTGTTGCGTTTCTTGGAAAGGGCGTGGCGACCCACACCTAGTATAAAGTAGTGCCAGCGTTGTGTACTGAGCCATTTCTTTGCGATGTGATAATAAGAGTTATTTGAAAATTTTATTTCTTGTACTATCCGAGAAATTGTAAAACAGGATTTCACGATTATAATGTCTGACTTGTCTCTGAATATTTCGAAACTAAAGTTCACTGTGGTCTGTAATTACGAGCTCACAAGTGAGCTCAAGAGCTTCTGATAGGATGTGTGGTTAGATCATAAAATCTCCTAACATTGGATGATACTGAAACAGAAATACTACAATAACAAGACGAGAGAGCATGCGGCAACCAACATAAAAATGAGTGCTATTTATGAAAAATCTAAATTTGATAGAAATGAGCTAAAGTAATGAAATTTAATGTTAGTGATTTGTATGGAGGGCGATGATAGTGATCGTTACCTATTGAAATCGTTGATTGGAAACGAAACTTATAAGTACCCCACGATCGCATACGAAAGTTTTCTCCAAGTAATGTGTCTGCTGAGTTAGATTTTCATAATGTAGAAGATGGTGAGGAGGGTGCCTCCGCCAGCAAATAGAACACGTATCATGGCTATGTGGTCGCACTGCACGCACTAGTCTGTAGTCGTAACTGCAACCCAGTGAGGGGTTGTTCAGAGCGCGATGGGCAGCTAGTGGTGTAGTGGGGACGATTAGATATGGTCGCACTGCACGCACTAGTCTGTGGTGTCGTGACTGCAACCCAGTGAGGGGTTGTGCAGGGCGCGATGGGCAGCTAGTGGTGTGGCGGGGACTCGAGTAGATATGGTCGCACTGCACGCGCTAGTCTGTGGTGTCGTAACTGAAACTCAGTGAGGAGTTGTTCAGGGTGCGATGGGCAGATGGTGGTGTGGTGGGGACCAGGATCTCAAATGAGACTATTAGTTGTACGGTCATGTGTTGACCTGGGAGTCGCGGACTCTTAGAGTTGGTCGTATCACAAGAGGTGATGACGATATGGGTGTCAACTATGAGTTGTCACTAGCTACTGTGGTAGCGGGCCATGGTGTGTTTTCTTTTTTTGTGTGTGATTATGATAATTTGATAATTGTGAGGCTTGGAGGAACTTTTTGTGTTTTCTTATTGAAATTTGAGAATAATGAGGCTTGAAGGAAGCTTTTAAGTTGTTAAAATGATTAAGTTTGTTTGGTTTTCTAATAGTCATTGTAATTAAACGTGACGTGTGACGGTCAGGTTGGCCGAGTTCTCAATGCTTCAGAGACGGTTTTCTGTGTTTTTTTTTTAATTTGTTACAGACATGCACAAGGACGTGCAACGGAGAACATCGAAGTTTGGCCGGAATCGGCGGTTGGCCTGGTGAAGAGGACCCCGGACTCCGGGGCTGAAGGAGCTTCGGATGTGACTGGGATTGGCGCTGGGATGATGAAGATGCACGAGGACGTGCAAATCGTCAGGCTGGCCGTGTCGGAGATCGTCGTTATAATTTTAATAGAAGTTGCTGATTTGATTTATGTAGTAGGCGGCAAACGCTTGTGACGTCATCTTGTGATGGCGGGACATGGACAGAGTCGCTTTGGAAAGTGAGGTTCGGTCGAACGGGGACTTTGCATCGAGACGCGGACCAAGGCACTTCTCCGAACCGAAACTGTCGGTTTGCCTATTTAAATTGTTATTATAAAAAATGGAGGGTAAATCTACACGTTGTGCTTCAATTCAAAACTCGCCTGCGAAATAGAACCCGTACCACCACACCAAGATGCTATCGACCCTACCGCTCTGCCGTCGCTGTCTGCGACATATATATTTTTTTTAAAGATTGAATGAATCGAAATTTCCTTTTTTACGCTTTTGCAATAAAACCTAACATTTTTATAGAACAAAGGTGTATTTGAATATGAAACTGTTCATCTCACTACTTTGGCGTTAAACTAATATCTACTCAAGAAATATTACAAAAAACCATTTAAAAGTAATCTATTTATTTTTATGTAACACAACTATTAATCTAAATAACTAAAGTTTAATTTACTTACCAGGTATATTCATTTCTTCATTATTTATCCCATTGGAGTCGGTCGTATCACAATCAAAATTTTCATTATACGAATTTAATAGCACATTTAGCATGCGTTTCGAGCGTGTCGGTTTCATTTTAAATAGATAAATATAGATACATTAATGAAAAAAATATGTAAGTAGACTATTTTGCGGTGAAGCGTCCTCGCGGCCCTAGTTCCGTAGAACATGAAGACGACTGTCGATGTCACCCACCTCGCACGGTGCGTTTGCGTCGCACCGGACAGCGGTTAACGACACATATGGAGCAGGGACCTTGTTTTTTGGAGAGCCAAACTAAATAGGCTTTTGTTCGATTGCTATCTTCGTAACTACGTAACATTTTTGAATTATTATTTTTTTGGTAAAATGTAGAGGTCCGTTAACAGTAAAAAATACAATAAAAATACTTTGGTAATATATTCAAATAAAACTTTGTTCTTTGCATAGGTCGATATGTAATCTGTAACTTTGTTTACAGTAATAAGGGATTGTTCAAAAAAGCATCCGAGGTAATCACTCGTCCAACAAGAGACAAAGACACTTATTGTGAAGGATAATCCGAAATCGGCTAAGTTTGCTAAAAGTTGCCTTGTGATGTGTGTGCGCATTTACAACAAAATCCCTAATGAGCTAAAATATATAAATAATGCGAATTTATTTAAAAACAAGCTGTACAAATGGCTAAATAAATATAATTTTTATGACATTAAGGATTTCTTTGACATTAATTTATAACATTAGGTACTATTTCCTTAGATTGTATAATGACATTGTTGATATAATTATTATTTTGCATGCAATTGATACATATTCTGTATAGCTAAACATGTGGACATTTTATTTAAATAAGACTGTAACATCATTATACCATGTTTAAGGCAAATAAAGACTTATCTTATCTTATCTAGAATGATACCTTGTGTAGTAGCTTGGTTGGCGGGCGGGTTTAACCCGCGGCCCGCATGTCATTACATTGAAGTGTAGCGCAAACATTATGTGTGTGAGAACCACACGTCGGTAACCAAGTGCTTCAAAATCACGCTCTATTCAAAACACACATTATTCAAGTGACTGATTAAATTACTCGAAACTTCAATATCTACTTAAGTTAACTTATACCTACCTGAACTCCTGTGTAACTCTTCTCATTACCATTAGGTAGGTAGTTTTGTACTTATAATCACAGACTTATCCAAATATACAACGTGTAACATAAAGGGTATATACATAACAAAGGCATGGCATCTTTACATGATATCAAACGATATTGGAAGGGTTTTTTAATCCTATCTTTTTATGTTAGGAAGTTATGAGGAAAAACACCGCCTGTGATAGGCTACTATCATACTAGTCGCACAGAGATATTGAAGACATTTATCGGATTTTGGCAAATAACGTGACGGGTAACGAGTAGTTATTAACGTATGTAGTGTGCTGCCACGTTTGTTATGATTTTATTTTAAGAAACACACGAAGCCGAAAATTTGGTACCAATTTTTTGTGTATTTTATTTTGAGTTGAAACCCTTCCAATATCGTTTGATATCATCTAAAGATGCCATGCCCTTGGTATGTAAATACCCTTTTTGTTACAAGTTGTATAAGCGAAATTCTCGTAAAGTGAGAGAGTTTCGTACTCTAAATTGCAACGAGTCGAGTGGTACGTGAGTAGCGCTGGTACGCTGGTAGGGGCGGCGCAGCGGCAACGCAGCGCACGCGGCGCTGGGCTTTCCCGTGCATTCTCTGACATACACTCGCGGTCGCAAATAATTGCATCACCCATCTTATTTGTTTGTTAGATAACAGCAGCCAGAACTGCCAGAACAATAACAATCATACAGGGACAAAGACAATATAAATAATAGAGCTATAGCATAAAAATATAAAAATTACTTGAGCCCCCCCTCGTCGTTCACGTTGTAGCTTGTAGCGACATACAATATGGACAAACATTGCGGAGGTCATGTTGTAGCGACATACAATATGGACAAACATTGCGGAGGTCATGTTGTAGCGACATACAATATGGACAAACATTACGGAGGTCATGTTGTAGCGACATACAATATGGACAAACATTGCGGAGGTCATGTTGCATATTAAGTCATTGACCCCGATTCCCTTGTTCATAAACTAAATGTAAATCCAGAGCATCTCTTAATTGTTTCTATTTTATTATGAACAGGACAGAAGATAAGCCATGATCTCTTGCAATGACTAATGACACTATCTTTTATTTTGGAATCCCCCAAATCGTCGACAACGGTGGGAAAACACCACACTAACGTCATCCATGATCACCTTGAGCTGTTTCTTAGTCGACACTGAACAACAAGCATTGATACTAACCAATGCTTATTGTTCAGTATACCTAGTGAGGTGTCCGAGGTGCAAGCTGACTAGACATCACTACAACTACAACTAAATGAATGTTGATACTGACCAATGCTTATTGTTCAGTATACCTAGTGAGGTGTCCGAGGTGCAAGCTGACTAGACATCACTACAACTACAACTAAATGAATTTTGATACTGACCAATGCTTATTGTTCAGTATACCTACTGAGGTGTCCGAGGTGCAAGCTGACTAGACATCACTACAACTTCAACTAAATGAATTTTGATACTGACCAATGCTTATTGTTCAGTATACCTAGTGAGGTGTCCGAGTTGCAACCTGACTAGACATCACTACAACTACAATTAAATGAATGTTGATACTGACCAATGCTTATTGTTCAGTATTCCTAGTGCGGTGTCCGAGGTGCAAGCTGACTAGACATCACTACAACTACAACTAAATGAATGTTGATACTGACCAATGCTTATTGTTCAGTATACCTACTGAGGTGTCCGAGGTGCAAGCTGACTAGACATCACTACAACTACAACTAAATGAATGTTGATACTGACCAATGCTTATTGTTCAGTATACCTACTGAGGTGTCCGAGGTGCAAGCTGACTAGACATCACTACAACTACAACTAAATGAATGTTGATACTGACCAATGCTTATTGTTCAGTATTCCTAGTGAGGTGTCCGAGGTGCAAGCTGACTAGACATCACTACAACTACAACTAAATGAATGTTGATACTGACCAATGCTTATTGTTCAGTATTCCTAGTGAGGTGTCCGAGGTGCAAGCTGACTAGACATCACTACAACTACAACTAAATGAATGTTGATACTGACCAATGCTTATTGTTCAGTATACCTACTGAGGTGTCCGAGGTGCAAGCTGACTAGACATCACTACAACTACAACTAAATGAATGTTGATACTGACCAATGCTTATTGTTCAGTATCCTAGTGAGGTGTCCGAGGTGCAAGCTGACTAGACATCACTACAACTACAACTAAATGAATGTTGATACTGACCAATGCTTATTGTTCAGCTAGGTGTCCGAGGTGCAAGCTGACTAGACATCACTACAACTACAACTAAATGAATGTTGATACTGACCAATGCTTATTGTTCAGTATTCCTGAGGTGTCCGAGGTGCAAGCTGACTAGACATCACTACAACTACAACTAAATGAATGTTGATACTGACCAATGCTTATTGTTCAGTATACCTACTGAGGTGTCCGAGGTGCAAGCTGACTAGACATCACTACAACTACAACTAAATGAATGTTGATACTGACCAATGCTTATTGTTCAGTATTCCTAGTGAGGTGTCCGAGGTGCAAGCTGACTAGACATCACTACAACTACAACTAAATGAATGTTGATACTGACCAATGCTTATTGTTCAGTATTCCTAGTGAGGTGTCCGAGGTGCAAGCTGACTAGACATCACTACAACTACAACTAAATGAATGTTGATACTGACCAATGCTTATTGTTCAGTATTCCTAGTGAGGTGTCCGAGGTGCAAGCTGACTAGACATCACTACAACTACAACTAAATGAATGTTGATACTGACCAATGCTTATTGTTCAGTATACCTACTGAGGTGTCCGAGGTGCAAGCTGACTAGACATCACTACAACTACAACTAAATGAATGTTGATACTGACCAATGCTTATTGTTCAGTATACCTACTGAGGTGTCCGAGGTGCAAGCTGACTAGACATCACTACAACTACAACTAAATGAATGTTGATACTGACCAATGCTTATTGTTCAGTATTCCTAGTGAGGTGTCCGAGGTGCAAGCTGACTAGACATCACTACAACTACAACTAAATGAATGTTGATACTGACCAATGCTTATTGTTCAGTATTCCTAGTGAGGTGTCCGAGGTGCAAGCTGACTAGACATCACTACAACTACAACTAAATGAATGTTGATACTGACCAATGCTTATTGTTCAGTATTCCTAGTGAGGTGTCCGAGGTGCAAGCTGACTAGACATCACTACAACTACAACTAAATGAATGTTGATACTGACCAATGCTTATTGTTCAGTATACCTACTGAGGTGTCCGAGGTGCAAGCTGACTAGACATCACTACAACTACAACTAAATGAATGTTGATACTGACCAATGCTTATTGTTCAGTATACCTACTGAGGTGTCCGAGGTGCAAGCTGACTAGACATCACTACAACTACAACTAAATGAATGTTGATACTGACCAATGCTTATTGTTCAGTATTCCTAGTGAGGTGTCCGAGGTGCAAGCTGACTAGACATCACTACAACTACAACTAAATGAATGTTGATACTGACCAATGCTTATTGTTCAGTATACCTACTGAGGTGTCCGAGGTGCAAGCTGACTAGACATCACTACAACTACAACTAAATGAATGTTGATACTGACCAATGCTTATTGTTCAGTATTCCTAGTGAGGTGTCCGAGGTGCAAGCTGACTAGACATCACTACAACTACAACTAAATGAATGTTGATACTGACCAATGCTTATTGTTCAGTATTCCTAGTGAGGTGTCCGAGGTGCAAGCTGACTAGACATCACTACAACTACAACTAAATGAATGTTGATACTGACCAATGCTTATTGTTCAGTATTCCTATGAGGTGTCCGAGGTGCAAGCTGACTAGACATCACTACAACTACAACTAATGATGTTGATATGACTGATAGCATTGTTGTATTCCTAGTAGTGTCGAGGTGCAAGCTGACTAGACATCACTACTTCTATTCGTAGATGTTGAAATTTTATTAGCAATGTATGGTGTTTATAATTAAGTGTCGAGGTTACAGACATCACTACACTACAACTAAATGAATGTTGATACTGACCAATGCTTATTGTTCAGTATTCACTAGTAGTGTCCGAGGTGCAAGCTGACTAGACATCACTACAACTACAACTAAATGAATGTTGATACTGACCAATGCTTATTGTTCAGTATTCCTAGTGAGGTGTCCGAGGTGCAAGCTGACTAGACATCACTACAACTACAACTAAATGAATGTTGATACTGACCAATGCTTATTGTTCAGTATACCTACTGAGGTGTCCGAGGTGCAAGCTGACTAGACATCACTACAACTACAACTAAATGAATGTTGATACTGACCAATGCTTATTGTTCAGTATTCCTAGTGAGGTGTCCGAGGTGCAAGCTGACTAGACATCACTACAACTACAACTAAATGAATGTTGATACGGACCAATGCTTACTGTTCAGTATTCCTAGTGAGGTGTCCGAGGTGCAAGCTGACTAGACATCACTACAACTACAACTAAATGAATGTTGATACTGACCAATGCTTATTGTTCAGTATTCCTAGTGAGGTGTCCGAGGTGCAAGCTGACTAGACATCACTACAACTACAACTAAATGAATGTTGATACTGACCAATGCTTATTGTTCAGTATTCCTAGTGAGGTGTCCGAGGTGCAAGCTGACTAGACATCACTACAACTACAACTAAATGAATGTTGATACTGACCAATGCTTATTGTTCAGTATTCCTAGTGAGGTGTCCGAGGTGCAAGCTGACTAGACATCACTACAACTACAACTAAATGAATGTTGATACCGACCAATGCTTATTGTTCAGTATTCCTAGTGAGGTGTCCGAGGTGCAAGCTGACTAGACATCACTACAACTACAACTAAATGAATGTTGATACTGACCAATGCTTATTCTTCAGTATACCTAATGAGGTGTCCGAGGTGCAAGCTGACTAGACATCACTACAACTACAACTAAATGAATGTTGACACTGACCAATGCTTATTGTTCAGTATTCCTAGTGAGGTGTCCGAGGTGCAAGCTGACTAGACATCACTACAACTACAACTAAATGAATGTTGATACTGACTAATGCTTATTGTTCAGTATTCCTAGTGAGGTGTCAGAGGTGCAAGCTGACTAGACATCACTACAACTACAACTAAATGAATGTTGATACTGACCAATGCTTATTGTTTAGTATACCTACTAGTGTCGAGGTGCAAGCTGACTAGACATCACTACAGCTACAACTGAAATGAATGTTGATACTGACCAATGCTTATTGTTCCAGTGTTCCTAATTAGTGTCCGAGGTGCAAGAAGCTGACTGAACATCACTACAACTACAACTAAATGAATGTTGATACTGACCAATGCTTATTGTTCAGTATTCCTACTGAGGTGTCCGAGGTGCAAGCTGACTAGACATCACTACAACTACAACTAAATGAATGTTGATACTGACCAATGATTATTGTTCAGTATACCTACTGAGGTGTCCGAGGTGCAAACTGACTAGACATCACTACAACTACAACTAAATGAATGTTGATACTGACCAATGCTTATTGTTCAGTATACCTAGTGAGGTGTCCAAAGTGCAAGCTGACTAGACATCACTACAACTACAACTAAATGAATGTTGATACTGACCAATGCTTATTGTTCAGTATTCCTAGTGAGGTGTCCGAGGTGCAAGCTGACTAGACATCACTACAACTACAACTAAATGAATGTTGATACTGACCAATGCTTATTGTTCAGTATTCCTAGTGAGGTGTCCGAGGTGCAAGCTGACTAGACATCACTACAACTACAACTAAATGAATGTTGATACTGACCAATGCTTATTGTTCAGTATTCCTAGTGAGGTGTCCGAGGTGCAAGCTGACTAGACATCACTACAACTACAACTAAATGAATGTTGATACTGACCAATGCTTATTGTTCAGTATACCTACTGAGGTGTCCGAGGTGCAAGCTGACTAGACATCACTACAACTACAACTAAATGAATGTTGATACTGACCAATGCTTATTGTTCAGTATTCCTAGTGAGGTGTCCGAGGTGCAAGCTGACTAGACATCACTACAACTACAACTAAATGAATGTTGATACTGACCAATGCTTATTGTTCAGTATACCTACTGAGGTGTCCGAGGTGCAAGCTGACTAGACATCACTACAACTACAACTAAATGAATGTTGATACTGACCAATGCTTATTGTTCAGTATACCTACTGAGGTGTCCGAGGTGCAAGCTGACTAGACATCACTACAACTACAACTAAATGAATGTTGATACTGACCAATGCTTATTGTTCAGTAAACATACTGAGGTGTCCGAGGTGCAAGCTGACTAGACATCACTACAACTACAACTAAATGAATGTTGATACGGACCAATGCTTATTGTTCAGTATTCCTAGTGAGGTGTCCGAGGTGCAAGCTGATTAGACATCACTACAACTACAACTAAATGAATGTTGATACTGACCAATGCTTATTGTTCAGTATTTCTATTGAGGTGTCCGAGGTGCAAGCTGACTAGACATCACTACAACTACAACTAAATGAATGTTGATACTGACCAATGCTTATTGTTCAGTATTCCTAGTGAGGTGTCCGAGGTGCAAGCTGACTAGACATAACTACAACTAAATGAATGTTGATACTGACAAATGCTTATTGTTCAGTATACCTACTGAGGTGTCCGAGGTGCAAGCTGACTAGACATCACTACAACTACAACTAAATGAATGTTGATACTGACCAATGCTTATTGTTCAGTATTCCTAGTGAGGTGTCCGAGGTGCAAGCTGACTAGACATAACTACAACTAAATGAATGTTGATACTGACCAATGCTTATTGTTCAGTATTCCTAGTGAGGTGTCCGAGGTGCAAGCTGACTAGACATCACTACAACCACAACTAAATGAATGTTGATACTGACCAATGCTTATTGTTCAGTATTCCTAGTGAGGTGTCCGAGGTGCAAGCTGACTAGACATCACTACAACTACAACTAAATGAATGTTGATACTGACCAATGCTTATTGTTCAGTATACCTACTGAGGTGTCCGAGGTGCAAGCTGTCTAGACATCACTACAACTACAACTAAATGAATGTTGATACTGACCAATGCTTATTGTTCAGTATTCCTATTGAGGTGTCCGAGGTGCAAGCTGAATAGAAATCACTACAACTACAACTAAATGAATTTTGATACTGACCAATGCTTATTGTTCAGTATACCTACTGAGGTGTCCGAGGTGCAAGCTGACTAGACATCACCACAACTACAACTGTAAATGAATGCTGATACTGACCAATGCTTATTGTTCAGTATTCCTAGTGAGGTGTCCGAGGTGCAAGCTGACTAGACATCACTACAACTACAACTAAATGAATGTTGATACTGAACAATGCTTATTGTTCAGTATACCTAGTGAGGTGTCCGAGGTGCATGCTGACTAGACATCACTACAACTACAACTAAATGAATGTTGATACTGACCAATGCTTATTGTTCAGTATTCCTAGTGAGGTGTCCGAGGTGCAAGCTGACTAGACATCACTACAACTACAACTAAATGAATGTTGATACTGACCCAATGCTTATTGTTCAGTATTCCTAGTGAGGTGTCCGAGGTGCAAGCTGACTAGACATCACTACAACTACACCAATGAATGTTGATACTGACCAATGCTTATTGTTCAGTATTCCTAGTGAGGTGTCCGAGGTGCAAGCTGACTAGACATAACTACAACTAAATGAATGTTGATACTGACCAATGCTTATTGTTCAGTATACCTACTGAGGTGTCCGAGGTGCAAGCTGACTAGACATCACTACAACTACAACTAAATTAATTTTGATACTGACCAATGCTTATTGTTCAGTATACCTACTGAGGTGTCCGAGGTGCAACCTGACTAGACATTACTACAACTACAACTAAATGAATGTTGATACTGACCAATGCTTGTTGTTCAGTATTCGTAGTGAGGTGTCCGAGGTGCAAGCTGACTAGACATCACTACAACTACAACTAAATGAATGTTGATACTGACCAATGCTTATTGTTCAGTATTCCTAGTGAGGTGTCCGAGGTGCAAGCTGACCAGACATCACTACAACTACAACTAAATGAATGCTGATACTGACCAATGCTTATTGTTCAGTATTCCTAGTGAGGTGTCCGAGGTGCAAGCTGACTAGACATCACTACAACTACAACTAAATGAATGTTGATACTGACCAATGCTTATTGTTCAGCATTCCTAGTGAGGTGTCCGAGGTGCAAGCTGACTAGACATCACTACAACTACAAAGCAATGAATGCTGATACTGACTCAATGCTTATTGTTCAGTATTCTAGTGAGGTGTCCGAGGTGCAAGCTGTCTAGACATCACTACAACTACAACTAAATGAATGTTGATACTGACCAATGCTTATTGTTCAGTATTCCTATTGAGGTGTCCGAGGTGCAAGCTGAATAGAAATCACTACAACTACAACTAAATGAATTTTGATACTGACCAATGCTTATTGTTCAGTATACCTACTGAGGTGTCCGAGGTGCAAGCTGACTAGACATCACTACAACTACAACTAAATGAATGTTGATACTGACCAATGCTTATTGTTCAGTATTCCTAGTGAGGTGTCCGAGGTGCAAGCTGACTAGACATCACTACAACTACAACTAGATGAATGTTGATACTGACCAATGCTTATTGTTCAGTATTCCTAGTGAGGTGTCCGAGGTGCAAGCTGACTAGACATCACTACAACTACAACTAAATGAATGTTGATACTGACCAATGTTTATTGTTCAGTATTCCTAGTGAGGTGTCCGAGGTGCAAGCTGACTAGACATCACTACAACTACAACTAAATGAATGTTGATACTGACCAATGCTTTATTCTTCAGCATACCTAATGAGAAAACCGAGGCAAGCTGACTAGACATCACCACAACTAATGAATGCTGATACTGACCAATGCTTATTGTTCAGTATACCTACTGAGGTGTCCGAGGTGCAAGCTGACTAGACATCACTACAACTACAACTACAACTAAATGAATGTTGATACTGACCAATGCTTATTGTTCAGTATACCTACTGAGGTGTCCGAGGTGCAAGCTGACTAGACATCACTACAACTACAACTAAATGAATGTTGATACTGACCAATGCTTATTGTTCAGTATTCCTCGTGAGGTGTCCGAGGTGCAAGCTGACTAGACATCACTACAACTACAACTAAATGAATATTGATACTGACCAATGCTTATTGTTCAGTATTCCTATTGAGGTGTCCGAGGTGCAAGCTGACTAGACATCACTACAACTACAACTAAATGAATGTTGATACTGACTCAATGCTTATTGTTGTTCAGTATTCCTAGTGAGGTGTCCTCGGAGGTGCAAGCTGACTAGACATCACTACAACCATAACCAATGAATGTTGATACTGACCAATGCTTATTGTTCAGTATTCTAGTGGTGTCCGAGGTGCAAGCTGACTAGACATCACTACAACTACAACTGTAAATGAATGTTGATACTGACCAATGCTTATTGTTCAGCATACCTACTGAGGTGTCCGAGGTGCAAGCTGACTAGACATCACTACAACTACAACTAAATGAATGTTGATACTGACCAATGCTTATTGTTCAGTATTCCTAGTGAGGTGTCCGAGGCGCAAGCTGACTAGACATCACTACAACTACAACTAAATGAATGTTGATACTGACCAATGCTTATTGTTTCAGTATACCTAGTGAGGTGTCCGAGGTGCAAGCTGACTAGACATCACTACAACTACAACTAAATGAATGTTGATACTGACCAATGCTTATTCTTCAGTATACCTAATGAGGTGTCCGAGGTGCAAGCTGACTAGACATCACTACAACTAAATGAATGTTGATACTGACCAATGCTTATTGTTCAGTATACCTACTGAGGTGTCCGAGGTGCAAGCTGACTAGACATCACTACAACTACAACTAAGTGAATGTTGAAACTGACCAATGCTTATTGTTCAGTATTCCTAGTGAGGTGTCCGAGGTGCAAGCTGACTAGACATCACTACAACTACAACTAAATGAATGTTGATACTGACCAATGTTTATTGTTCAGTATTCCTAGTGAGGTGTCCGAGGTGCAAGCTGACTAGACATCACTACAACTACAACTAAATGAATGTTGATACTGACCAATGCTTATTGTTCAGTATACCTACTGAGGTGTCCGAGGTGCAAGCTGACTCGACATCACTACAACTACAACTAAATGAATGTTGATACTGACCAATGCTTATTGTTCAGTATTCCTAGTGAGGTGTCCGAGGTGCAAGCGACTAGACACATCACTTCGACAACTAACTAATGAATGTTGATACTGACCAATGCTTATTGTTCAGTATACCTACTGGAGGTGTCCGAGGTGCAAGCTGACTAGACATCACTACAACTACAACTAAATGAATGTTGATACTGACCAATGCTTATTGTTCAGTATTCCCTAGTGAGGTGTCCGAGGTGCAAGCTGACTAGACATAACTACAACTAAATGAATGTTGATACTGACCAATGCTTATTGTTCAGTATACCTACTGAGGTGTCCGAGGTGCAAGCTGACTAGACATCACTACAACTACAACTAAGTGAATGTTGATACTGACCAATGCTTATTGTTCAGTATTCCTAGTGAGGTGTCCGAGGTGCAAGCTGACTAGACATCACTACAACTACAACTAAATGAATGTTGATACTGACCAATGCTTATTGTTCAGTATACCTACTGAGGTATCCGAGGTGCAAGCTGACTAGACATCACTACAACTACAACTAAATGAATTTTGATACTGACCAATGCTTATTGTTCAGTATTCCTAGTGAGGTGTCCGAGGTGCAAGCTGACCAGGACATCACTACAACTACAACTAAATGAATGTTGATACTGACCAATGCTTATTGTTCAGTATTCCTAGTGAGGTGTCCGAGGTGCAAGCTGACTAGATATCACTACAACTACAACTAAATGAATGTTGATACGGACCAATGCTTATTGTTCAGTATTCCTAGTGAGGTGTCCGAGGTGCAAGCTGACTAGACATCACTACAACTACAACTAAATGAATGTTGATACTGACCAATGCTTGTTGTTCAGTATTCGTAGTGAGGTGTCCGAGGTGCAAGCTGACTAGACATCACTATAACTACAACTAAATGAATGTTGATACTGACCAATGCTTATTGTTCAGTATTCCTAGTGAGGTGTCCGAGGTGCAAGCTGACTAGACATCACTACAACTACAACTAAATGAATGTTGATACTGACCAATGCTTATTGGTCAGTATTCCTAGTGAGGTGTCCGAGGTGCAAGCTGACTAGACATCACTACAACTACAACTAAATGAATTTTGATACTGACCAATGCTTATTGTTCAGTATACCTAGTGAGGTGTCCGAGGTGCAAGCTGACTAGACATCACTACAACTACAACTAAATGAATGTTGATACGGACCAATGCTTATTGGTCAGTATTCCTAGTGAGGTGTCCGAGGTGCAAGCTGACTAGACATCACTACAACTACAACTAAATGAATGTTGATACTGACCAATGCTTATTGTTCAGTATACCTACTGAGGTGTCCGAGGTGCAAGCTGACTAGACATCACCACAACTACAACTAAATGAATGTTGATACTGACCAATGCTTATTTTTTCAGTATTCCTACTGAGGTGTCCGAGGTGCAAGCTGACTAGACATCACTACAACTACAACTAAATGAATGTTGATACTGACCAATGCTTATTGTTCAGTATACCTACTGAGGTGTCCGAGGTGCAAGCTGACTAGACATCACTACAACTACAACTAAATGAATGTTGATACTGACCAATGCTTATTGTTCAGTATACCTACTGAGGTGTCCGAGGTGCAAGCTGACTAGACATCACTACAACTACAACTAAATGAATGTTGATACTGACCAATGGTTATTGTTCAGTATACCTACTGAGGTGTCCGAGGTGCAAGCTGACTAGACATCATTACAACTACAACTAAGTGAATGTTGATACTGACCAATGCTTATTGTTCAGTATACCTACTGAGGTGTCCGAGGTGCAAGCTGACTAGACATCACTACAACTACAACTAAATGAATGTTGATACTGACCAATGCTTATTGTTCAGTATACCTACTGAGGTGTCCGAGGTGCAAGCTGAGTAGACATCACTACAACTACAACTAAATGAATGTTGATACTGACCAATGCTTATTGTTCAGTATACCTACTGAGGTGTCCGAGGTGCAAGCTGACTAGACATCATTACAACTACAACTAAATGAATGTTGATACTGACCAATGCTTATTGTTCAGTATACCTACTGAGGTGTCCGAGGTGCAAGCTGACTAGACATCACTACAACTACAACTAAATGAATGTTGATACTGACCAATGCTTATTGTTCAGTATACTACTGAGGTGTCCGAGGTGCAAGCTGACTAGACATCACTACAACTACAACTAAATGAATGTTGATACTGACCAATGCTTATTGTTCAGTATTCCTAGTGAGGTGTCCGAGGTGCAAGCTGACTAGACATCACTACAACTACAACTAAATGAATGTTGATACTGACCAATGCTTATTGTTCAGTATTCCTATTGAGGTGTCCGAGGTTCAAGCTGACTAGACATCACTACAACTACAACTAAATGAATGTTGATACTGACCAATGCTTATTGTTCAGTATTCCTACTGAGGTGTCCGAGGTTCAAGCTGACTAGACATCACTACAACTACAACTAAATGAATGTTGATACTGACCAATGCTTATTGTTCAGTATACCTACTGAGGTGTCCGAGGTGCAAGCTGACTAGACATCACTACAACTACAACTAAATGAATGTTGATACTGACCAATGCTTATTGTTCAGTATTCCTATTGAGGTGTCCGAGGTGCAAGCTGACTAGAAATCACTACAACTACAACTAAATGAATTTTGATACTGACCAATGCTTATTGTTCAGTATACCTAGTGAGGTGTCCGAGTTGCAACCTGACTAGACATCACTACAACTACAACTAAATGAATGTTGATACTGACCAATGCTTATTGTTCAGTATTCCTAGTGAGGTGTCCGAGGTTCAAGCTGACTAGACATCACTACAACTACAACTAAATGAATGTTGATACTGACCAATGCTTATTGTTCAGTATTCCTACTGAGGTGTCCGAGGTTCAAGCTGACTAGACATCACTACAACTACAACTAAATGAATGTTGATACTGACCAATGCTTATTGTTCAGTTATACCTAATGAGGTGTCCGAGGTGCAAGCTGACTAGACATCACTACAACTACAACTAAATGAATGTTGACACTGACCAATGCTTATTGTTCAGTATTCTAAGAGGTGTCCGAGGTGCAAGCTGACTAGACATCACTACAACTACAACTAAATGAATGTTGATACGGACCATCGCTTATTGTTCAGTATACATACTGAGGTGTCCGAGGTGCAAGCTGACTAGACATCACTACAACTACAACTAAATGAATGTTGATACTGACCAATGCTTATTGTTCAGTATTCCTAGTGAGGTGTCCGAGGTGCAAGCTGACTAGACATCACTACAACTACAACTAGTCGAATGTTGATACTCGACCAATGCTTATTGTTCAGTATTCCTATTGAGGTGTCCGAGGTGCAAGCTGACTTGTGACATCACTACAACTACAACTAAATGAATGTTGATACTGACCAATGCTTATTGTTCAGTATTCGTAGTGAGGTGTCCGAGGTGCAAGCTGACTAGACATCACTACAACTACAACTAAATGAATGTTGATACTGACCAATGCTTATTGTTCAGTATTCCTAGTGAGGTGTCCGAGGTGCAAGCTGACTAGACATCAATACAACTACAACTAAATGAATGTTGATACTGAGCAATGCTTATTGGTCAGTATTCCTAGTGAGGTATCCGAGGTGCAAGCTGACTAGACATCACTACAACTACAACTAAATGAATGTTGATACTGACCAATGCTTATTGTTCAGTATTCCTAATGAGGTGTCCGAGGTGCAAGCTGACTAGACATCACTACAACTACAACTAAATGAATGTTGATACTGACCAATGCTTATTGTTCAGTATTCCTATTGAGGTGTCCGAGGTGCAAGCTGACTAGACATCACTACAACTACAAGTAAATGAATGTTGATACTGACCAATGCTTATTGTTCAGTATTCCTAGTGAGGTGTCCGAGGTGCAAACTGACTAGACATCACTACAACTACAACTAAATGAATGTTGATACTGACCAATGCTTATTGTTCAGTATACCTACTGAGGTGTCCGAGGTGCAAGCTGACTAGACATCACTACAAGTACAACTAAAATGAATGTTGATACGGACCATCGCTTATTGTTCAGTATACATACTGAGGTGTCCGAGGTGCAAGCTGACTAGACATCACTACAACTACAACTAAATGAATGCTGATACTGACCAATGCTTATTGTTCAGTATTCCTAGTGAGGTGTCCGAGGTGCAAGCTGACTAGACATCACTACAACTACAACTAAATGAATGTTGATACTGACCAATGCTTATTCTTCAGTATACCTAATGAGGTGTCCGAGGTGCAAGCTGACTAGACATCACTACAACTACAACTAAATGAATGTTGACACTGACCAATGCTTATTGTTCAGTATTCCTAGTGAGGTGTCCGAGGTGCAAGCTGACTAGACATCACTACAACTACAACTAAATGAATGTTGATACTGACCAATGCTTATTGTTCAGTATACATACTGAGGTGTCCGAGGTGCAAGCTGACTAGACATCACTACAACTACAACTAAATGAATGTTGATACTGACCAATGCTTATTGTTCAGTATTCCTAATGAGGTGTCCGAGGTGCAAGCTGACTAGACATCACTACAACTACAACTAAATGAATGTTGATACTGACTAATGCTTATTGTCTAGCATTCTATGAAGGTGTCCGAGGTGCAAGCTGACTAGACATCACTACAACTACAACTAGATGAATGTTGATACTGACCAATGCTTATTGTTCAGTATACCTACTGAGGTGTCCGAGGTGCAAGCTGACTAGACATCACTACAACTACAACTAAATGAATGTTGATACTGACCAATGCTTATTGTTCAGTATTCCTAGAGAGGTGTCCGAGGTGCAAGCTGACTAGACATCACTACAACTACAACTAAATGAATGTTGATACTGACCAATGCTTATTGTTCAGTATACCTAGTGAGGTGTCCGAGGTGCAAGCTGACTAGACATCACTACAACTACAACTAAATGAATTTTGATACTGACCAATGCTTATTGTTCAGTATTCCTAGTGAGGTGTCCGAGGTGCAAGCTGACTAGACATCACTACAACTACAACTAAATGAATGTTGATACTGACTAATGCTTATTGTTCAGTATTCCTAGTGAGGTGTCCGAGGTGCAAGCTGACTAGACATCACTACAACTACAACTAAATGAATGTTGATACTGACCAATGCTTATTGTTCAGTATACCTACTGAGGTGTCCGAGGTGCAAGCTGACTAGACATCACTACAACTACAACTAAATGAATGTTGATACTGACCAATGCTTATACTTCAGTATACCTAATGAGGTGTCCGAGGTGCAAGCTGACTAGACATCACTACAACTACAACTAAATGAATGTTGATACGGACCAATGCTTATTGGTCAGTATTCCTAGTGAGGTGTCCGAGGTGCAAGCTGACCACATCGCCTGGCCAACTACAACTAAAGCGACGTGACCCTCAAGTTCTGGCCCCCAGTGAGTCCGGAGGCAAGCTGACTAGACATCACTACAACTACAACTAAATGAATGTTGATACTGACCAATGCTTATTGTTCAGTGTACCTACTGAGGTGTCCGAGGTGCAAGCTGACTAGACATCACTACAACTACAACTAAATGAATGCTGATACTGACCAATGCTTATTGTTCAGTATTCCTAGTGAGGTGTCCGAGGTGCAAGCTGACTAGACATCACTACAACTACAACTAAATGAATGTTGATACTGACCAATGCTTATTGTTCAGTATTCCTAGTGAGGTGTCCGAGGTGCAAGCTGACTCGACATCACTACAACTACAACTAAATGAATGTTGATACTGACCAATGCTTATTGTTCAGTATACCTACTGAGGTGTCCGAGGTGCAAGCTGACTAGACATCACAACTACAACTGGGGGTCGAATGTTGATAATACTTTGACCCTCAATGCTTATTGTTCAGTATACCTACTGAGGTGTGTCCGAGGTTCAAGCTTTCGACTAGACATCACTACAACTACAACTAAATGAATGTTGATACTGACCAATGCTTATTGTTCAGCATACCTACTGAGGTGTCCGAGGTGCAAGCTGACTAGACATCACTACAACTACAACTAAATGAATGTTGATACTGACCAATGCTTATTGTTCAGTATACCTACTGAGGTGTCCGAGGTGCAAGCTGACTAGACATCACTACAACTACAACTAAGTGAATGTTGATACTGACCAATGCTTATTGTTCAGTATTCCTAGTGAGGTGTCCGAGGTGCAAGCTGACTAGACATCACTACAACTACAACTAAATGAATGTTGATACTGACCAATGCTTATTGTTCAGTATACCTACTGAGGTGTCCGAGGTGCAAGCTGACTAGACATCACTACAACTAAAACTAAATGAATGTTGATACTGACCAATGCTTATTGTTCAGTATACCTAGTGAGGTGTCCGAGGTGCAAGCTGACTAGACATCACTACAACTAAATGAATGTTGATACTGACCAATGCTTATTGTTCAGTATTCCTAGTGAGGTGTCTGAGGTGCAAGCTGACTAGACATCACTACAACTACAACTAAATGAATGTTGATACGGACCAATGCTTATTGGTCAGTATTCCTAGTGAGGTGTCCGAGGTGCAAGCTGACTAGACATCACTACAACTACAACTAAATGAATGTTGATACTGACCAATGCTTATTGTTCAGTATTCCTAGTGAGGTGTCCGAGGTGCAAGCTGACTAGATATCACTACAACTACAACTAAATGAATGTTGATACGGACCAATGCTTATTGTTCAGTATTCCTAGTGAGGTGTCCGAGGTGCAAGCTGACTAGACATCACTGCAACTACAACTAAATGAATGTTGATACTGACCAATTCTTATTGTTCAGTATTCCTAGTGAGGTGTCCGAGGTGCAAGCTGACTAGACATCACTACAACTACAACTAAATGAATGTTGATACTGACCAATGCTTATTGTTCAGTATTCCTAGTGAGGTGTCCGAGGTGCAAGCTGACTAGACATCAATACAACTACAACTAAATGAATGTTGATACTGACCAATGCTTATTGGTCAGTATTCCTAGTGAGGTGTCCGAGGTGCAAGCTGACTAGACATCACTACAACTACAACTAAATGAATGTTGATACTGACCAATGCTTATTGTTCAGTATTCCTAGTGAGGTGTCCGAGGTGCAAGCTGACTAGACATCACTACAACTACAACTAAATGAATGTTGATACTGACCAATGCTTATTGGTCAGTATTCCTATTGAGGTGTCCGAGGTGCAAGCTGACTAGACATCACTACAACTACAAGTAAATGAATGTTGATACTGACCAATGCTTATTGTTCAGTATTCCTAGTGAGGTGTCCGAGGTGCAAACTGACTAGACATCACTACAACTACAACTAAATGAATGTTGATACTGACCAATGCTTATTGTTCAGTATACCTACTGAGGTGTCCGAGGTGCAAGCTGACTAGACATCACTACAACTACAACTAAATGAATGTTGATACTGACCAATGCTTATTGTTCAGTATACCTACTGAGGTGTCCGAGGTGCAAGCTGACTAGACATCACTACAACTACAACTAAATGAATGTTGATACTGACCAATGCTTATTGTTCAGTATTCCTAGTGAGGTGTCCGAGGTGCAAGCTGACTAGACATCACTACAACTACAACTAAATGAATGTTGATACTGACCAATGCTTATTGTTCAGTATACCTACTGAGGTGTCCGAGGTGCAAGGTGACTAGACATCACTACAACTACAACTAAATGAATGTTGATACTGACCAATGCTTATTGTTCAGTATACCTACTGAGGTGTCCGAGGTGCAAGCTGACTAGACATCACTACAACTACAACTAAATGAATGTTGATACTGACCAATGGTTATTGTTCAGTATACCTACTGAGGTGTCCGAGGTGCAAGCTGACTAGACATCATTACAACTACAACTAAGTGAATGTTGATACTGACCAATGCTTATTGTTCAGTATACCTACTGAGGTGTCCGAGGTGCAAGCTGACTAGACATCACTACAACTACAACTAAATGAATGTTGATACTGACCAATGCTTATTGTTCAGTATACCTACCGAGGTGTCCGAGGTGCAAGCTGACTAGACATCACTACAACTACAACTAAATGAATGTTGATACTGACCAATGCTTATTGTTCAGTATACCTACTGAGGTGTCCGAGGTGCAAGCTGACTAGACATCACTACAACTACAACTAAATGAATGTTGATACTGACCAATGCTTATTGTTTAGTATACCTACTGAGGTGTCCGAGGTGCAAGCTGACTAGACATCACTACAACTACAACTAAATGAATTTTGATACTGACCAATGCTTATTGTTCAGTATACCTACTGAGGTGTCCGAGGTGCAAGCTGGCTAGACATCACTACAACTACAACTAAATGAATGTTGATACTGACCAATGCTTATTGTTCAGTATTCCTAGTGCGGTGTCCGAGGTGCAAGCTGACTAGACATCACTACAACTACAACTAAATGAATGTTGATACTGACCAATGCTTATTGTTCAGTATTCCTAGTGAGGTGTCCGAGGTGCAGGCTGACTAGACATCACAACAACTACAACTAAATGAATGTTGATACTGACCAATGCTTACTGTTCAGTATTCCTAGTGAGGTGTCCGAGGTGCAAGCTGACTAGACATCACTACAACTACAACTAAATGAATGTTGATACAGACCAATGCTTATTGTTCAGTATACCTACTGAGGTGTCCGAGGTGCAAGCTGACTAGACATCACTACAACTACAACTAAATGAATGTTGATACGGACCAATGCTTATTGTTCAGTATTCCTAGTGAGGTGTCCGAGGAGCAAGCTGACTAGACATCACTACAACTACAACTAAATGAATGTTGATACTGACCAATGCTTATTGTTCAGTATTCCTAGTGAGGTGTCCGAGGTGCAAGCTGACTAGACATCACTACAACTACAACTAAATGAATTTTGATACTGACCAATGCTTATTGTTCAGTATACCTAGTGAGGTGTCCGAGTTGCAACCTGACTAGACATCACTACAACTAAATGAATGTTGATACTGACCAATGCTTATTGTTCAGTATTCCTAGTGCGGTGTCCGAGGTGCAAGCTGACTAGACATCACTACAACTACAACTAAATGAATGTTGATACTGACCAATGCTTATTGTTCAGTATTCCTTGTGAGGTGTCCGAGGTGCAAGCTGACTAGACATCACTACAACTACAACTAAATGAATGTTGATACTGACCAATGCTTATTGTTCAGTGTACCTACTGAGGTGTCCGAGGTGCAAGCTGACTAGACATCACTACAACTACAACTAAATGAATGTTGATACTGACCAATGCTTATTGTTCAGTATACCTACTGAGGTGTCCGAGGTACAAGCTGACTAGACATCACTACAACTACAACTAAATGAATGTTGATACTGACCAAATATTCAGTATACCCAGTGAGGTGTCCGAGGTGCAAGCTGACTAGACATCACTACAACTACAACTAAATGAATGCTGATACTGACCAATGCTTAGTTGTTCAGCATTCCTAGTGAGGTGTCCGAGGCAAGCTGACTAGACATCACTACAACTACAACTAAATAATGCAAGTTGATACTGACCAATGCTTTTTGTTCAGTATTCCTAGTGAGGTGTCCGGAGGTGCAAGCTGACTAGACATCACTACAACTACAACTAAATGAATGTTGATACTGACCAATGCTTATTGTTCAGTATACATACTGAGGTGTCCGAGGTGCAAGCTGACTAGACATCACTACAACTACAACTAAATGAATGTTGATACTGACCAATGCTTATTGTTCAGTATTCCTAGTGAGGTGTATGAGGTGCAAGCTGACTAGACATCACTACAACTACAACTAAATGAATGTTGATACTGACCAATGCTTATTGTTCAGTATTCCTATTGAGGTGTCCGAGGTGCAAGCTGACTAGACATCACTACAACTACAACTAAATGAATGTTGATACTGACCAATGCTTATTGTTCAGTATTCCTAGTGAGGTGTCTGAGGTGCAAGCTGACTAGACATCACTACAACTACAACTAAATGAATGTTGATACTGACCAATGCTTATTGTTCAGTATACCTACTGAGGTGTCCGAGGTGCAAGCTGACTAGACATCACTACAACTACAGCTAAATGAATGTTGATACTGACCAATGCTTATTGTTCAGTATTTCTAGTGAGGTGTCCGAGGTGCAAGCTGACTAGACATCACTACAACTACAACTAAATGAATGTTGATACTGACCAATGCTTATTGTTCAGTATACCTAGTGAGGTGTCCGAGTTGCAACCTGACTAGACATCACTACAACTACAACTAAATGAATGTTGATACTGACCAATGCTTATTGTTCAGTATTCCTAGTGCGGTGTCCGAGGTGCAAGCTGACTAGACATCACTACAACTACAACTAAATGAATGTTGATACTGACCAATGCTTATTGTTCAGTATTCCTAGTGAGGTGTCCGAGGTGCAAGCTGACTAGACATCACTACAACTACAACTAAATGAATGTTGATACTGACCAATGCTTATTGTTCAGTATTCCTAGTGAGGTGTCCGAGGTGCAAGCTGACTAGACATCACTACAACTACAACTAAATGAATGTTGATACTGACCAATGCTTATTGTTCAGTATTCCTAGTGAGGTGTCCGAGGTGCAAGCTGACTAGACATCACTACAACTACAACTAAATGAATGTTGATACTGACCAATGCTTATTGTTCAGTATACCTACTGAGGTGTCCGAGGTGCAAGCTGACTAGACATCACTACAACTACAACTAAATGAATATTGATACTGACCAATGCTTATTGTTCAGTATTCCTAGTGAGGTGTCCGAGGTGCAAGCTGACTAGACATCACTACAACTACAACTAATTGAATGTTGATACTGACCAATGCTTATTGTTCAGTATACCTACTGAGGTGTCCGAGGTGCAAGCTGACTAGACATCACTACAACTACAACTAAATGAATGTTGATACTGACCAATGCTTATTGTTCAGTATACCTACTGAGGTGTCCGAGGTGCAAGCTGACTAGACATCACTACAACTACAACTAAATGAATGTTGATACTGACCAATGCTTATTGTTCAGTATTCCTAGTGAGGTGTCCGAGGTGCAAGCTGACTAGACATCACTACAACTACAACTAAATGAATGTTGATACTGACCAATGCTTATTGTTCAGTATTCCTAGTGAGGTGTCCGAGGTGCAAGCTGACTAGACATCACTACAACTACAACTAAATGAATGTTGATACTGACCAATGCTTATTGTTCAGTATACCTACTGAGGTGTCCGAGGTGCAAGCTGACTAGACATCACTACAACTACAACTAAATGAATGTTGATACTGACCAATGCTTATTGTTCAGTATACCTACTGAGGTGTCCGAGGTGCAAGCTGACTAGACATCACTACAACTACAACTAAATGAATTTTGATACTGACCAATGCTTATTGTTCAGTATACCTAGTGAGGTGTCCGAGGTGCAACCTGACTAGACATCACTACAACTACAACTAAATGAATTTGATACTGACCAATGCTTATTGTTCAGTATTCCTAGTGAGGTGTCCGAGGTGCAAGCTGACTAGACATCACTACAACTACAACTAAATGAATGTTGATACTGACCAATGCTTATTGTTCAGTATTCCTAGTGAGGTGTCCGAGGTGCAAGCTGACTAGACATCACTACAACTACAACTAAATGAATGTTGATACTGACCAATGCTTATTGTTCAGTATACCTACTGAGGTGTCCGAGGTGCAAGCTGACTAGACATCACTACAACTACAAGTAAATGAATGTTGATACTGACCAATGCTTATTGTTCAGTATTCCTAGTGAGGTGTCCGAGGTGCAAGCTGACTAGACATCACTACAACTACAACTAAATGAATGTTGATACTGACCAATGCTTATTGTTCAGTATACCTACTGAGGTGTCCGAGTTGCAAACTGACTAGACATCACTACAACTACAACTAAATGAATGTTGATACTGACCAATGCTTATTGTTCAGTATTCCTAGTGAGGTGTCCGAGGTGCAAGCTGACTAGACATCACTACAACTACAACTAAATGAATGTTGATACTGACCAATGCTTATTGTTCAGTATTCCTAGTGAGGTGTCCGAGGTGCAAGCTGACTAGACATCACTACAACTACAACTAAATGAATGTTGATACTGACCAATGCTTATTGTTCAGTATTCCTAGTGAGGTGTCCGAGGTGCAAGCTGACTAGACATCACTACAACTACAACTAAATGAATGTTGATACTGACCAATGCTTATTGTTCAGTATACCTACTGAGGTGTCCGAGGTGCAAGCTGACTAGACATCACTACAACTACCACTAAATGAATGTTGATACTGACCAATGCTTATTGTTCAGTATACCTACTGAGGTGTCCGAGGTGCAAGCTGACTAGACATCACTACAACTACAACTAAATGAATGTTGATACTGACCAATGCTTATTGTTCAGTATACCTACTGAGGTGTCCGAGGTGCAAGCTGACTAGACATCACTACAACTACAACTAAATAAATGTTGATACTGGCCAATGCTTATTGTTCAGTATACCTAATGAGGTGTCCGAGGTGCAAGCTGGCTAGACATCACTACAACTACAACTAAATGAATGTTGATACTGACCAATGCTTATTGTTCAGTATTACTAGTGAGGTGTCCGAGGTGCAAGCTGACTAGACATCACTACAACTACAACTAAATGAATGTTGATACTGACCAATGCTTATTGTTCAGTATACCTACTGGGGTGTCCGAGGTGCAAGCTGACTAGACATCACTACAACTACAACTAAATGATTGTTGATACTGACCAATGCTTATTGTTCAGTATTCCTAGTGAGGTGTCCGAGGTGCAAGCTGACTAGACATCACTACAACTACAACTAAATGAATGTTGATACTGACCAATGCTTATTGTTCAGTATTCCTAGTGAGGTGTCCGAGGTGCAAGGTGACTAGACATCACTACAACTACAACTAAATGAATGTTGATACTGACCAATGCTTATTGTTCAGTATACCTAGTGAGGTGTCCGAGGTGCAAGCTGACTAGACATCACTACAACTACAACTAAATGAATTTTGATACTGACCAATGCTTATTGTTCAGTATACCTAGTGAGGTGTCCGAGGTGCAAGCTGACTAGACATCACTACAACTACAACTAAATGAATTTTGATACTGACCAATGCTTATTGTTCAGTATACCTACTGAGGTGTCCGAGGTGCAAGCTGACTAGACATCACTACAACTACAACTAAATGAATGTTGATACTGACCAATGCTTATTGTTCAGTATACCTACTGAGGTGTCCGAGGTGCAAGCTGACTAGACATCACTACAACTACAACTAAATGAATGTTGATACTCGACCAATGCTTATTGTTCAGTATTCCTAGTGAGGTGTCCGAGGTGCAAGCTGACTAGACATAACTACAACTACAACTAAATGAATGTTGATACTGACCAATGCTTATTGTTCAGTATACCTAATGAGGTGTCCGAGGTGCAAGCTGACTAGACATCACTACAACTACAACTAAATGAATGTTGATACTGACCAATGCTTAATGTTCAGTATTCCTAGTGAGGTGTCCGAGGTGCAAGCTGACTAGACATCACTACAACTACAACTAAATGAATGTTGATACTGACCAATGCTTATTGTTCAGTATACCTACTGAGGTGTCCGCGGTGCAAGCTGACTAGACATCACTACAACTACAACTAAATGAATGTTGATACTGACCAATGCTTATTGTTCAGTATACCTACTGAGGTATCCGAGGTGCAAGCTGACTAGACATCACTACAACTGCAACTAAATGAATGTTGATACTGACCAATGCTTATTGTTCAGTATTCCTAGTGAGGTGTCCGAGGTGCAAGCTGACTAGACATCACTACAACTACAACTAAATGAATGTTGATACTGACCAATGCTTATTGTTCAGTATACCTACTGAGGTGTCCGAGGTGCAAGCTGACTAGACATCACTACAACTACAACTAAATGAATGTTGATACTGACCAATGCTTATTGTTCAGTATACCTACTGAGGTGTCCGAGGTGCAAGCTGACTAGACATCACTACAACTACAACTAAATGAATGTTGATACTGACCAATGCTTATTGTTCAGTATACCTACTGAGGTGTCCGAGGTGCAAGCTGACTAGACATCACTACAACTACAACTAAATGAATGTTGATACTGACCAATGCTTATTGTTCAGTATCCTAGTGAGGTGTCCGAGGTGCAAGCTGACTAGACATCACTACAACTACAACTAAATGAATGTTGATACTGACCAATGCTTATTGTTCAGTATACCTACTGAGGTGTCCGAGGTGCAAGCTGACTAGACATCACTACAACTACAACTAAATGAATGTTGATACTGACCAATGCTTATTGTTCAGTATACCTACTGAGGTGTCCGAGGTGCAAGCTGACTAGACATCACTACAACTACAACTAAATGAATGTTGATACTGACCAATGCTTATTGTTCAGTATTCCTAGTGAGGTGTCCGAGGTGCAAGCTGACTAGACATCACTACAACTACAACTAAATGAATGTTGATACTGACCAATGCTTATTGTTCAGTATACCTACTGAGGTGTCCGAGGTGCAAGCTGACTAGACATCACTACAACTACAACTAAATTAATTTTGATACTGACCAATGCTTATTGTTCAGTATACCTACTGAGGTGTCCGAGGTGCAACCTGACTAGACATTACTACAACTACAACTAAATGAATGTTGATACTGACCAATGCTTGTTGTTCAGTATTCGTAGTGAGGTGTCCGAGGTGCAAGCTGACTAGACATCACTACAACTACAACTAAATGAATGTTGATACTGACCAATGCTTATTGTTCAGTATACCTACTGAGGTGTCCGAGGTGCAAGCTGACTAGACATCACTACAACTACAACTAAATGAATGTTGATACTGACCAATGCTTATTGTTCAGTATACCTACTGAGGTGTCCGAGGTGCAAGCTGACTAGACATCAGTACAACTACAACTAAATGAATGTTGATACTGACCAATGCTTATTGTTCAGTATACCTACTGAGGTGTCCGAGGTGCAAGCTGACTAGACATCACTACAACTACCACTAAATGAATGTTGATACTGACCAATGCTTATTGTTCAGTATACCTACTGAGGTGTCCGAGGTGCAAGCTGACTAGACATCACTACAACTACAACTAAATGAATGTTGATACTGACCAATGCTTATTGTTCAGTATTCCTAGTGAGGTGTCCGAGGTGCAAGCTGACTAGACATCACTACAACTACAACTAAATGAATGTTGATACCGACCATTGCTTAATGTTCAGTATTCCTACTGAGGTGTCCGAGGTGCAAGCTGACTAGACATCACTACAACTACAACTAAATGAATGTTGATACTGACCAATGCTTATTTTTCAGTATTCCTACTGAGGTGTCTGAGGTGCAAGCTGACTAGACATCACTACAACTACAACTAAATGAATGTTGATACCGACCATTGCTTAATGTTCAGTATTCCTACTGAGGTGTCCGAGGTGCAAGCTGACTAGACATCACTACAACTACAACTAAATGAATGTTGATACTGACCAATGCTTATTGTTTAGTATACCTACTGAGGTGTCCGAGGTGCAAGCTGACTAGACATCACTACAACTACAACTAAATGAATGTTGATACTGACCAATGCTTATTGTTCAGTATTCCTAGTGAGGTGTCCGAGGTGCAAGCTAACTAGACATCACTACAACTACAACTAAATGAATGTTGATACTGACCAATGCTTATTGTTCAGTATACCTACTGAGGTGTCCGAGGTGCAAGCTGACTAGACATCACTACGACTACAACTAAATGAATGTTGATACTGACCAATGCTTATTGTTCAGTATACCTACTGAGGTGTCCGAGGTGCAAGCTGACTAGACATCACTACAACTACAACTAAATGAATGTTGATACTGACCAATGCTTATTGTTCAGTATTCCTAGTGAGGTGTCCGAGGTGCAAGCTGACTAGACATCACTACAACTACAACTAAATGAATGTTGATACTGACCAATGCTTATTGTTCAGTATTCCTAGTGAGGTGTCCGAGGTGCAAGCTGACTAGACATCACTACAACTACAACTAAATGAATGTTGATACTGACCAATGCTTATTGTTCAGTATACCTACTGAGGTGTCCGAGGTGCAAGCTGACTAGACATCACTACAACTACAACTAAATGAATGTTGATACTGACCAATGCTTATTGTTCAGTATACCTACTGAGGTGTCCGAGGTGCAAGCTGACTAGACATCACTACAACTACAACTAAATGAATGTTGATACTGACCAATGCTTATTGTTCAGTATTCCTAGTGAGGTGTCCGAGGTGCAAGCTGACTAGACATCACTACAACTACAACTAAATGAATGTTGATAACATCACTACAACTACAACTAAATGAATGTTGATACTGACCAATGCTTATTGTTCAGTATTCCTACTGAGGTGTCCGAGGTGCAAGCTGACTAGACATCACTACAACTACAACTAAATGAATGTTGATACTGACCAATGCTTATTGTTCAGTATACCTACTGAGGTGTCCGAGGTGCAAGCTGACTAGACATCACTACAACTACAACTAAATGAATGTTGATACTGACCAATGCTTATTGTTCAGTATTCCTAGTGAGGTGTCCGAGGTGCAAGCTGACTAGACATCACTACAACTACAACTAAATGAATGTTGATACTGACCAATGCTTATTGTTCAGTATTCCTAGTGAGGTGTCCGAGGTGCAAGCTGACTAGACATCACTACAACTACAACTAAATGAATGTTGATACTGACCAATGCTTATTGTTCAGTATTCCTAGTGAGGTGTCCGAGGTGCAAGCTGACTAGACATCACTACAACTACAACTAAATGAATGTTGATACTGACCAATGCTTATTGTTCAGTATACCTACTGAGGTGTCCGAGGTGCAAGCTGACTAGACATCACTACAACTACAACTAAATGAATGTTGATACTGACCAATGCTTATTGTTCAGTATTCCTACTGAGGTGTCCGAGGTGCAAGCTGACTAGACATCACTACAACTACAACTAAATGAATGTTGATACTGACCAATGCTTATTGTTCAGCATTCCTAGTGAGGTGTCCGAGGTGCAAGCTGACTAGACATCACTACAACTACAACTAAATGAATGTTGATACTGACCAATGCTTATTGGTCAGTATACCTACTGAGGTGTCCGAGGTGCAAGCTGACTAGACATCACTACAACTACAACTAAATGAATGTTGATACTGACCAATGCTTATTGTTCAGTATTCCTAGTGAGGTGTCCGAGGTGCAAGCTGACTAGACATCACTACAACTACAACTAAAAGAATGTTGATACTGACCAATGCTTATTGTTCAGTAT
>JADWQK010002151.1:0-51761 GCA_017933935.1 Sesamia nonagrioides
CTTCAGCAGGCGAGTCGACAGCCCGCTGAAATGCGGGCCGAAGCGCCACCTGCTGTCCAACATGAGACCCAGATACTTACTTCATCTTGGCCTCGATCCCAATCCTGATGCCCTCCACAAAAATGTGGGTGTCCGGCGGGGGGCGCTGCCGGGGGTCGTGAAAGAACACGGCCTCCGTTTTGTGCAGCGCCACCCTCCAGCCCAGGCGGCGGATCCGTCCCGCCACTAAGAATCCGCCCGCCGACGCAAAACTGACCGCCTCCCTGAAGGTGCTCCCGCGGGAAGTGAGGAGAGTGTCATCCGCGTAGCAGATGACACTCGAGCCTCAAAGGAGGGTTCCCCGCAGGAGCCAGTCATATCCGACGTTCCACAGAAGAGGTCCTAGAACGGACCCCTGTGGAACGCCGGTTCCGACAGCGTATCGCCGGAGCTGGCCAGCCCCGTCTACGAGAAGGACAGCACGGTAGCAGTAGTTGGCCAGAAGACCTCGCAAATACAGGGGCACTCCGTGGAACCAGAGCGCTTCCAGGATGGTGGAGTGGGGACGGAATTGAAGGCATTGGCAATGTCGAATGCTACAGCCAACACTACATCCCCCACTCCCACCGCCTCTGTCACCTGGCCCTTTCGAACGACCAGCTCGAAATGCGAACTGGGCGTCCGACAGGTCCAGTCCCACGCTCCGCAGATGCCGCTTGAGACGGCCGGCGATAATCCCCTCGAACATCTTACCGGCCTCGTCAAGCAAGACGATGGGCCGGTATGCCGAGGGAGAGTCCGCCGGCCGTCCCTCCTTCCGGAGGAGGCATAATTGGCCTTCCCGCCAAGGTTTCGGGAACCTCCCCGACGCGAAGCACGCGTTGAAGAGGTCCCGAAACCTTCCCTCCATTTCGGTGGCCGCGATGGCCACCACCCGAGCGGGAACGCCGTCAGGGCCGGGAGCCGTCTTTTTGGCGCGGAGACGAAGGAGACTCTCTGAGACCGGAGGAGGAGGAGCTTCCTCCTCCGGTTGAGCCCCTCCTCGTGGAGGTTCCATCACTGGTGGGGTGAAGTGCGGATCCCTGCGCGGAAACAGGGACCGCACCACCCCATCCAGGAGCGCTGGTTCGAGGGTCTCGGCAACCGGGGGACCAATGCGGCGCAGTTTGTTGCGCGCCGCCTTATATGGCCTCCCGAATGGGTCGTTGTCGAGACCCTCCAGCAGCTCGGCCCTCGCCGCGTCCTTGGCGGCGCCGATGGCCGACTTGAAGGCTGCCCTCGCCTCTACGTATCTGGCGTAGAGGCGGTCCTCGTCGGCCTGATCTCGTCGGCGCCGCCGACGCGATCGCGTGTAGGCCCACCGTGCCGCCACGCAGGTGGCCCGCAGCTCCGCCAACTCCTCCGACCACCAATAAACGGCGCGTCGGGGAGGCGGACGTCTCGACCGAGGCATGCTGGCGTTGCATACCTCGGTCAATGACCCCCTCAATCGGGCCGCCGCCGCGTCCACGTCCAGGACGTCCACGCCGGGACCTGGCCAAAGCCAGTCCTGGACGAACGCGGCCTCCCTTGCCACCTCCCGATCCAGGTGGGTCAGAGCCCACCTTGGAAACGGGGATCGGCCCGACGATGAGGGGGTGCTGCGGCGCCCCCGTGGATTCTGGGGGGAGATCTCGAATCGCACGTAGCGGTGATCCGAGATCGTCTCCCCCAGTTCCACCCTCCAGTTTTGAATGCGGGCGGCCAGTGCGGGCGTGGCGAAGGTGAGGTCCACTATGGATCCACCCTGCCGCCGCACGCACGTCCGGACGCTTCCCCTATTCAGGAGAGAGAGACCAGACGTGGCCGCCCACAACTCGACCGCCCGTCCGCGGTTGTCGGTGGCCGGGTTTCCCCAGACCACCGACTTGGCATTCAGGTCTCCCAAAACGGAGACCTGACGTGGCGCCGTCCTCCCGATGACCGCCGTCAGGACCCCGCGGAAATCCTCGAAGTCCTGGAGAGGGCGGTTTGGGGAGAAGTAGACCCCTACAAGGGCCAACCCTCCCCACGCGGCGGCCACGTATCCCGGTCCCCTCTCTAAGAGCGAGAGGGGAGGGGAGTCCGAGGAAGACCGCGCCACGATTGCCACCGAGCCGTCACTATCTCCCAGCCAATTGCTGGGAGTATAGTACGGCTCGGCCACCACTGCCACATCCACCAACCACTCGGCCATTGACTGCACCAGTAAGTCCTGGGCAGCCCGGCAGTGGTTGGTGTTGGCCTGCAGGATGCGATGGTCGGTACCCATTACTCGACCATCGCATCACCCTCGGCCACCGCCGCTGATGGGATATCAGCGGGGGTGGTGGCAGCAGCGGCAGGACGGCTTATAGCCGCCTGCGGCTTGCCCCTCTTGGACGGGGGTTGGCATGACGTCCCCCCCATAACATGGTCGGCGGGGCGACCATTGGAGGCACACGCCGCGCAGTGCGGCTTGGCGGCCTCGCACGTGGCCGCCATATGCCCCTCTTTCCCGCAGCGGAAGCATGTGTCCGCCATTTCCACAGTGGACGGACACATGGCTCGGGTGTGGCCGATGCCGAAGCACTTGAAGCAGCGCATCGGCGCTGCCTCAAGCACTCGGATCACGGCCCGGCTGAAGCCCACAAATATCCGCCCCTGGCCTTTAGCCTGGGCGGCCAACGCAGCGGCGACTGGGCACACCAGCCGTATAGTGCCCAGTCCACCGCGGCCGGGCCTAATGTCCCGAGCCAGCACCGCTGCGGGTTCGCAGCCTCCGGCCACTGCGATCGCCGCGACCACCTCCTCCTTGGTGACCGAGTCGTCTAGACCGGTCACCTCCACAGCCGCCGTCTTAGTCAGCCTAGCTATCTTCGCCACGTCGGCGAGGACCTCCCGCAACTTGCCGGCGAACAGGTCGGCATTTTTGCCGCCGTCCTTCCCCGGAAACTCGAAGAGTCGAGCTCCGGTTTGGGTCCGACGGCAGTTACCGAGCCCAAACTCGGCGGGGTCCGCGACGGCACGAGCCCGTCTCAGGACGGACTCGTAAGTGACGCCCTTCTCGGCGGCCTCGGGGACGATCGTCACCGTTACCGCCGCGGATTTGGGAGGAACCAGCTTCCTTCCGCCGACTGGGGCCTTCTTGGCTGCCGGGGTGGCTGTCGAGGCACCCGCCGGGGCAGTCGGGGCCTCGGTCGCCTTCTTACCCTTTCCCTTTCCCTTTCCCTTTCCCTTCCTAACCACCTCTGACCACGACTGGTTGGCTGGGGTGGTGGAAGGGAGGAGGGCGTCTCCCTCCTGCATCTGGAGCGCTGCCGCACTGGCAACCGGCTCCGGCTGGGCGCCCGCACTCGTACCGGGTTGAGGCAGAGCCCCCGACTGAGCCAGAGACTTCTTCCCCTTGCCCTTGCCCTTTGAGGGCTTCGGGGCAAGGGGAGCCACTGTCGGCGTCTTGTCCGCCGCTAGGGGTGGACGGAGACGCGGCTCGGGCAGGAGGCGGTCCTCTATGCCTGCAAAGCAGGCACGGGTGAACGCCCTCTCCTCCATGACGACCTTGCGGATTACTTCCTCAAGGTTGGAGGAGGAGGGGGCAGGAACCGCTACCGACGGGGAATTAGGGGCTGGGGCCGTGGCCTCAGCCAGCTTCTTGTGAAGCTGGCTGACCTCCGTTTGCAGACAGTCCACTTTCGCCTGCAGTTGCCGCGTCTCCTCTGACACAGTGCGCTGCGTCAGCTCCTTGATGATGCCGTGCAAGCTTGTTGCACGGCTTTTCAGCGCCTTCTGGAAGGTCCCCTTTAGGTTGGAGGACCTGGAGGCGACCTCGACGATCTCCTCCTTGTCCTCCTCCGCTAAGCGGACCAACTCGGCCACGGAACCTAACCTAACCTAACCTAACCTTTTTTTTTTTTGTTGACCCAGTGGGAATCTCTACCAGACCGTCCTCCGTCTGAGGGTCGACGGAGGGTGTGCCGGGCTCTCACCGGCTAAACCCACTGGAGCGTTCCTCTTCTTGCCTATTGCCGGGGGTACGGGGCCTAGTTTGCATTCACCGCGCCCCCGGCAGGCCTTGACCCGCCGCGCGCGAGTTCGGCGGGTCCCTCTTCCTCCTCTCCTTCCATCAGGTAGGCGTGTAGGAACAGCCACTACACGCCTACTCCGGCCCTAGTGACGGACGTCGGACTCCCCCAGTCCTCGGCCCGTCGGCCTCTCCTTATGGAGGAAGCGGATCGACCTCGGCTTCCCTCCTCCTCCGGCCAGCGCGCCGTCGGCGGGACGGGAGAGTGCTCAGTGCTTCCCTCTCCCGTTCGGCCGTCTCCTTCGCGGAGATTACCTCCTCGCAGAAGGGGACGACCGCGTCCCATGACTCCCCGCTGTCGACCATGGCTCTGACCACGGCCGGCAGCGAGAGGTCGCGCCCGCCGATCGCTGCGGTGAGCGCACGGCGCTGCTCGTCCCATGCGGGACACTCCTCGAGGGTGTGCAGCGCCGTGTCCTCTGCCCCGCCACCGCAGTGATGGCACGCCGGTGTCGGCTCCCGACCGATACGACACAGGTAACTGCCGAAACACCCGTGCCCGGTCAGCACCTGCGTCGCACGGAAGGTGAGCGTCCCATGCCTCTTCGGGTCGATCCACTTCTCCATGCAGGGTCTTACCGCCGCTATGACGGCGTGCCCCGCACTGGGTTGCGCAAGTCTCGCACACCACTCCGCCACCAGGACTTGGCGAAGCTCAGATCGCTTCGCCTCGATAACTCTCGGCAGAAACGATCTTTCGCCCCGCTCTCGGGCCTCCCCGCGCCACTTGTAAAGCGACGCGAGGGCTCTGGCCTCGAAATCCCAGGGCGCCGATCCGGCTAGGAGGCAGGCCGCCTCGTAGGAGATCGTGCGGTATCCTCTTATCACCCTGACAGCCGTCGCTCGCTGCGGCCCGTGAATGACCGCAAAGTTGCGAGGCGTCAGGTGATCCGCCCACACTGGGGCCCCGTAAAGGGCCATTGACACACCTACAACCTCCGGCACGATGAGTCGGGCCCCCCCAAGTTCGGCAGCAGCCGCGATAGCGCGGCTGCGGCCGTCCTCAGTTTGGGGGCCAGTTGCCGGAAGTGCGGCCCGAAATTCCACCTGCCGTCGAGGACGAGACCGAGATATCTCATCGTCGCCCCGACGGCAATGCGAACGCCTCCTACCTCGATGTGTGCGCCCGCAGGTGGACCCCGCCGAGCCCCGTGGAAGCACAGGGCCTCGGATTTGTTGAGGGCCACCTCCAGGCCCAGACGCCGGGATCCTGTGGACCACTTGCGCAACCCCTCCCGTCGCTAGGATGGCTGCGTCGCGATACGTCCTCCCTCGCGCAGTGACGAGCGTGTCGTCAGCGTAGCACGTGACGACGACGCCGTGGAGGAGCGCGCCACGCAGCACCCAATCGTAACCGATGTTCCACAGGAGTGGGCCTAGAACCGACCCCTGTGGAACACCGCACGTTGTCTCTCGCCGATACCAGCCACCACCGTGACCCGGGTAAATAACCTGCCTCTCTGCAAGGTAGGCCCCGACTGTTTGGCGGAGGTAGGGGGGCAACCCCGTGGAATCGGAGCGCCTCCCTAATGCAGCTCCAGGGCAGGGTGTTGAACGCGTTGGCGATGTCCAAAGACACCGCCAACACCACCTCGCCCCGAGGGACGGCACTCTCCGCCGCGGCCTTTACGCGCATTATCGCGTCAATTGTGGAGCGCCCTTGGCGGAAGCCGAACTGGCCATCCGCTAGGTCCGGCCCTGTCGTGTTTAGGTGGCGGACGAGGCGGTCTGCAACTACTCTTTCAAAGAGCTTGCCCACCTCGTCCAGCAACACTATGGGCCGGTACGCAGACGGCGAATCCGCCGGGCGCCCCGCCTTTTTCAGCAGGACCAGTTGGCCCGTCTTCCATGGACGGGGAAACTGGCCCCGCTCTAGGCACGCGCTGAAAAGGTCCATCAGTCGAGGCCCAAGAGCCTCCGCGGCCAGGACCCACGCTCGGCCAGGAATGCCGTCGGGCCCTGGAGCGGTGTTTTTGGCTTGAAGCCGGGACACCGCCGCTCTCAGCTCTGCCCGGGTCACGTCGGGCACGTCGTCGTCGTCGTTTTCCGCGTTGGCGTTGGCGTCAGCGGATCGAGGCGGAACCATGGGCGGCGAGATATGCTCCGCCCTGGCTGGGAAGAGGGCACTCACCACCTCTCGCAGCAGCTCAGGCCGCATACCCTGGGTGAGCGGAGGCGCCCAAGGGCGCAGCTTGTCCCGTACTGCGCGATAAGGACGCCCCCACGGGTCTCGGTCCAGGGTAGCTAGCTGCCGCTCGCGGGCCTCTGCCTTCGCTTTGGCGATAGCCCCCTTCAGTGCCTTCCTCGCTTCGCGGTAAGCCTCGTATAGTTCCGCCTCTCTGGCCTCAGCGTCTGGCGGGCGGCGCCGCCTTCTCCTATGCCGGGCATACTGGCGTCTAGCGGCCACACAGGCGGCACGGAGCCGTTCGATGTCCGCCGACCACCAGTGCACCCGGTGCCTAAATGGCTGTTGACGCCGTCTAGGCATCGCCGCATCGCAGACGCTGGTCATGGCCAGCCGGAGCTGCTCGGCCTCCTCGTCGATGTTGACAGGCCTGTCCGGTGTAGTCACCCAGGCCTGGACGATCGCGGCTTCTAGGAGCAGCTCCCGATCCAACTGTTTTAACGCCCAGCGCGGACCGATCGAACCAGGGGTCGGCAGGGCCGGCGCGGGCGCAGGCGCCGTGGAGAGGGTGGAGACGTCAAAGCGGATATATCTATGATCCGACAACGTCTCCACCCCCTCCATAACACGCCAGCCCTGGACACGGCGTGCGAGGGCGGGGCTAGCGAACGTAATGTTCACTATGGAACCGCCCCGCTGGCGCACGCATGTGTCCACCGAGCCCTGGTTAAGGACGGCGAGACCGTACTCGACCGCCCACTCTTCCAACACCTCGCCGCGAGCATCGGTAGTCGGGGAACCCCAAGCGCCTGACTTGGCGTTGAAGTCCCCGAGTACGACCACGGGGCGAGGGTGGTTGCGTCTGATGACAGTGCCCAATTCCTCCAACCATGCCTCAAACTTGGCGAGAGACCTGCTCGGAGAGAAGTAGACCCCGACAATCACTATCTCTCCGAGCAGTGCCGAGACGAAGTTCCGTCCTTTGGCGACGGCTTCAAAGGACGGAGTCCCGGCCGATCTTCTCAGGATCATGGCCACCGAGTCGTGGGCGTCGCTCACCCAGTCATCCCGGGGAGGTACGAACCACGGCTCGGCAACCACCGCAACGTCGATCAACCACTGCGCCATGCTATGGAGGAGAAGATCCTGAGCACGGGCGCAGTGGTTGATGTTGCCCTGAAGAAACCGAAGGGAAGCGGACACAGACATTATTGAGTGTCCATGGTCCGCTCCCCTTCCGGCAGCGAGTCGGCTGCCTTAGAGGATAGGGTCCGCTGCGCTATAGACGCCGCAGCGCCCTGGGCAGCAGGCCCAATCCCCTTTGTCCCCTTCTTTTTCTGGTTGGTGTGGGCGTCGGCGCAGATTTTGCTGCCGATCCGGTGATCGGCGGGCCTGTCCGCCGCCGCACACTTAGGACAATTCGGCGGGGCGTCACATGCGGCAGCCCTGTGACCGGGCCGGCCGCACCGGAAGCAGAGCCCGCCGACTTGAATGGTCGACGAGCAATGCACTCCCAGGTGTCCCACCTCGAGACACCGGAAACACCTCTGCGGTCGGGGCGAGAGGATCTTGACCCGCGCCAACACCCATCCAACAAGCAGGTTGCGGCCGCTCGCCTCTATGCGGCGGGCCGCCGCAACAGGGCAGGTCACTAATGCGGACCAGAGTCCCCTGAGGCCGGGCCCGATCTCGCCGGGCCGGATCTGCTCCAGGGGGCACCCGCCCGCCTCCGCGACGGCGGCCCCGAGCTCCTTCGTGGTGACCGTGTCATCCAGGCCCGAGACACGCATGTTCAGCATTTTTACGGGCCTGGTGACTTTCGCCTCCGGAAACTGCTCCTTAAGAGAGGCTTTCAGCCTCTCCGCAAGCGCGCCCGCCTTGTCGTTGCTGGTAGCGCCGGGTATCTCGAGCAAACGGGCACCGGTTACCGCCTCCTTCCACACGATGCCCGTTATGCCCAGGTCCTTCAAATTTATGTCGGTCTTGGCTTTCGCCAGGACCGACGCGTACGCCACGCCCCTTTCTATGGCTTCCGGCGGTAGCTTAATAGCCACCGCCGTGGACTTCGGGGCGCGGAGCTTCTGCTTCTTCTTCGCCGCTTTTGACTTCTTCTTCTTTTTCTTATTTTTCTTCTTTTCACCAACGGTGACCCACTCTTGCGAGGTGGCCGTTGGTGCGCTCGCCGTCGCTGCCGGGGCCGCCGGAGCAGCTGGGGCTGCTGGAGCAGCCGGAGCAGCGGCCACAGGCTTGGTCTTAGCCGGTTTGGCCTGGCTCGGCGCAGCAGCTTTCGCCGCATACGTCTGCGCCGGCGGTGTCTTGTCGTGGGCCAGTGGAGGTCGCAGCACCCTGCCCTCGATGACGGAGAAGCGGGCAGACAGCGCCGCCATCTCCGTCTTAAAGAGCCGGACCAACTCCGACTCCTCTGCAGAAGGCCGGGAAACGGGCTGCGACTCCGCCGGCCCGGAGGTGTCCGTTCTCATCCTTTCCTTTTTCAGGCTGCGAAGCTCCGCACGGAGCTCTTCCTGCTCCTTACGGAGCTCCGCAACCTGGGCTGTTAGGCGTGCGTTTGCCGCCGTAAGTAATTTGGTCTCGTCCGATGAGGAGCGCTGCAGGAGCTCCTCGGTGACCTCTAGCATAGAGGCCGCAGCCAATTTCAAAGCCTTCTGGCAGGTCCCCTTCAGGCCCTTGGATACACTGGAGACCTCCCTCACCGTCTCCACGGCGTTCCGGAGCCTTTCGCCCAGCTCCGTGGCCTGAAGGTCTTCGACGGATGACATAGCCGAAGAAGTTTCGGACAGCCGAGAGCCGTCCGAAACTCGTCCCGTCCGGTATCCACCCTCCGGGCTAGCTCGGCCACCCTACGCTCTTCCGCCGCGCTGCGCTCTTCTTTTTCAGCGGCCTTTTGGGCGGCCTCCAGTTCTTTCCGCGCCTTGGACAGGCCGACATAGTGACCAGTCGTAGGCGGTCGTCCTCTGCCGCGCTTGGCGGTCGGGGTGCTCGATCTGCTGATGTACAGCACCCCGTCTTCGCTTGTGCCGGCCTGTGTCTCCAACACTACCACCGGCTGCGAGTTGGTCCTCTTCAGGAATGGTGTCACGTCCGGTACCGACCGGACCGACTGCAACGAGCCCGTACTGTCGGTGTCCGACACGACAGGCTCAGGAGCATTCTCCGGGTCGGAGACTGCTCCCTCCTCTCTCCTTACTCCTCTGTTCTTCTTTATTATAGTTTTATTTTGTTTTTTAGACTTCTTCATACTGTTCCCACGAGTAGTAGGGAAATAAACGTCCACCTGGCCAGCGCCCTTGTAACCAGGTAAGCCTCAATACTGCTGGGGGTCGGCAGGTACCTAGCAGGTGAGCGTTAGCGACCGGTCTCCCACCGGCCACTCATCCCCTCGGCACGCTCACACCTTGGGATTAGGCTTGTAGGGGGCCGGGCGATTAAGCCAAGCCCCCAGATGACGTCGGCATTAGACATGCCTCCGTGCCGCTATCCAACTAGGCGTAGCGGCACCCGTCACCATCCGTAAACGGATATTCGTTGCACTGGAGCGCCCGCTCCAGCGCAACGTTTGGGCCGAACGGTGGTCTGTGTCAGACCGTGTCCCGGACCGGGACCCGTCGCCCCTAGGCTGGGTACGTCTTCTTAAACAAGAAGACGCAGCAGCTAAGGGTTTTTTAGAGAGGTGTCCTTCCTCTTGGCCCCACTCGCATGCACGCACGCGAGCAGGGCCCCCAGCTCCTCTCCATGCGGAGTCCGGGTTGTCCGACGGCGACCCGGAGTTCGGGTCATGTCAGCCACCTGGAGTGGTGGCCGACCCGTCGCACGCATGACCGCCGAAGCAGTCCCGCGTCTGGCTTTGGTCCGCGCCAGTAAACCGGTAACCCCCATTTTTTTTTTTTTTTTTTTTTTTTTTTTTTTTTTTTTTTTTTTTTTTTTTTTTTTTTTTTTTTTTTTTTTTTTTTTTTTTTTTTTTTTTTTTTTTACGAGTGAAAATGCATTTACGCACCGTACCGTCGCTAGCTAGGCGAACGGCGTGTGTGGGACTCGCCCGGCCGGAGCCGGGAATACCCCCTAAAGACACTCGGTTCCCTTCCAGCCCTGCGTTGAGAGTGACCCGGGCTCGGCCCGGAGATCTAACTCCGGGCCACTCTCAGGGCTTACCGGCCTAATTTAGGCCGGTTTCCGCGCCTAGGGAGGATTACCCCGGAACGGATAATCCCCAGACGTGGTGACCGGTGCAATGCGCGTGGGGAGGTACCCACCCACGCTGGTCACACTCGGGGGCTATGTTCTATGTTCTATGTTATTCGTTTGGTTTCCGCACTCAGTCCCTCCAGCGGACCATTGTGCGTGGACCATGGCGGCCTTTGGCGGTTATTCCAACCAGCCCACCTCCCTCCAGAAGCCCATCAGGTCTCCTAGCCTGTTGAGAACATCTGTGTAAGATCTTGGTGCTCCTATGGTTTCGTTTCTAATTTGGGTAACGCCTGTACACTCGAAGATTACATGCGCAACTGTCTCATCAGCCTCTATGCAGGCTCTGCACAGAGGGCTGTCTGTTATGCCTATTGTGTGGAGATGCTTATTCAGCGAGCAGTGGCCCGTGATGATCCCCGTCATCAATCTTAGATTCCTCCTATCCAGGCGCAGCAACCTTTTGGTTAGCCTGTCATCCAGAGATGGCATGGCCTCCCTGGACTGCCTGCAGCCCGGTGACGAGGACCACCAATTCTCCGCTTGTTCGTAGGTATGCTTTTGTAGCCATCTGCGTATTTGAATAAAGGGAATAGGCACAATGGGCTCCGGTCCGCTGACCAAAGCGCTGGATGCCCTTCTAGCCAGCTCGTCAGCTGCGTCATTGCCCAGTGAACCGCTGTGACCCTTTATCCACTGTAGAGTCACAGTGTTGCGGTTTGGTACGGTTAACCGTTCCAATGCATCGTGGCACTCAAGTATTAGACTTGATGTGATGCATCCCTGCTTTAGGGATTGGAGGACGGAAGCACTGTCAGTGAGTATGCGGACACGCGTGTCCGCAACTCCTCTGGCTTTTATGGCTAGGGCCGCCAGAGTTATGCCCACACACTCTACTCTCTCTACGCTTGATAGACTGTGTTGAGCATCCCTAGCGGTCTGGATATATTTATGTTGAGGTCTTGTGAGAACACTCCAACGCCCGTTCCTTGATCGGATTTCGATCCGTCGGTGTACACTCTCAACTCCTCCGGTCCTGAGTGGTCGCACTGCTCTTCTTCAAGTACTATCTGATAGTGCTTTTGAAAGCAGTACTGTTTTTGTACCCTGTCATTGGGTGCTTGTAGTATTGGCCGCCTCTCGATTGCATCCAGCATCAGGCGTGTGTGTTTGACCCTGGAGTCTTTGCTCAGGGTTCCCGATAGGTGGAGTCTGAAGGCAGCCAATGTCGCTTCCTCCCTCACAACGAGGTGAAGGGGGGGCAGTCCCAACATCGCCTGCAGGGCGGCAGTAGGCGTGGTTCTCATGCAACTGGTGATTGCCACACACGCCAACCTTTGTAGTTTCTCGAGGTCTTTTTGGGCTGTGCTCAGACTAGTTCTTGGCCACCAGACTAGTGAGCCATATGTTATAATTGGCCGGATGACAGTGGTGTAAAGCCAGTGAGTGACCTTGGGGCTAATTCCCCAGTTTTTCGCAAGCATCCGCTTGCACTGCCACATTGATATGCTGGCTTTAGTTGTGATGTAGTTGGTGTGTTTCGCCCAATTCAGCTGTTTGTCCAGGTATATACCCAGATATTTTGTTTCAGCGGATATACTTAGGGTGGTGCCAAAGAATCTTGGTAGATTTAGCGATGTGAGCTTCCTCTTTTTTGTGAAGAGAATCAGCTCGGTTTTATCTGGGTTCACAGAAAGTTGGTGTGTATTACACCAATTTTCTACGATTTTCAGGGCCTGGTGCATTAAATTGCACAGGGTGTTTTCATGCATTCCGCTTATTATTATTGTTATGTCGTCGGCATAACCCACGGTATAGTAGCCTTTGTTATTTAATGTATTTATTAGGCTGTCAACAACCAGGTTCCATAGTAGCGGCGAAAGAACGCCCCCTTGCGGACATCCCTTCGCCACGATGGCCCTTGTGGTGTCGTTCACGGTAACTTGTACGGCTCTTTGGCCGAGCATGTTAGCGATCCAGCCTCTCAGTGACGGGTCTATGTTGTGCCTGTTCAAGGCCGTGCTGATACTTGTGAAGGTGGTCTTGTCAAAGGCGCCTTCAATGTCGATGAAGACGGCTAGTGCTGAGCATTTGTGGTCCACGGCGCATTCAATCTTGGATACCACGCTGTGCAGCGCGGATACTGTTGATTTGCCCGTGGAGTACGCATGCTGTTGTTTGTGGAGTGGATTTGCCCGGAGAGGTCCGTCGCGAATATACCGGTCGCAGATCCTCTCCAGGGTTTTTAGTAGAAAGGATGTAAGGCTTATGGGTCGGTATGATTTGGGTTGCGTGTAGTCTGATTTGCCAGGCTTGGGTATGAAGATAACCTTCACTTCCCGCCAGGCATGGGGTATGTGTCTATACGCTATGCATGCTCGAAAGATATTTACGAGGCATGGAGCGATGTACACCAACCCCCATTGTAGTAGGGCTGGGAAGATACCATCCAACCCCGCGGACTTGTATGGTTTGAAGGTGTTGATAGCCCACTTTAGCCGGTCTACTGTTATTAGCTTGTGGGCGTTGGACCAGTCCTGCTCTGTTGGAGTCCATTCTGGTACAGCCTCCCAGGTCCTGTCTTCCAGGAGTTTACAGTCCGGGAAGTGTGTTTCCAGGAGGACTCTGCTGGTTTCCTGATCCGTTTGTGTGTAAGTACCGTCAGGTTTTTTCAGCGCTCCAAGGGTTCGGTCCTGATCAGTTGATAGTATTTTCCTTACCCTTGCAGCTTCATTGTTATTTTCTATAGACTCGCAAAATCTCCGCCAAGCAGTCCTTCTGGCGGTTCTGATTTGCTTTTTGTAGGTGTATTGGGTTTCTTTGTATGTGTCCCAGTCTTCTGTGAGCCTACTGTTTTTGGCTCTGTTGAAGTGCTTACGTAGTGTTTGACGTAGCTTACCGAGCTCGGGATTCCACCACGGACTTCGCCTACTGTTAGCCCGCGGTGTCCTTAATTTACAGCAAGCGTGGTAAGCTTCTATTAGGTATTCTGAGAGCTTTGTTACAGTGTATTCCAGTTGTGCAATTTCTTTTATATTTGTTTGTGACAAGTGCCTAGCTAGTAGGGCAGCTAGAAGGCGTCTGTACCCGGGCACATCAGTTCGCCTCGGGTTACGTTTCGGTACGGGCCCTCTCACGCTAGTGGTCAGTGTAAAGCGTATCCTTCTATGGTCTGAGCAAGAAGGTTCGCCCGACACATGCCAGTTCGTGATAAGACCCGTAGCGTTTTCTGAAGCTAGTGTTAAGTCTATGATTGTTTGTCCTCGGACTGTAACCCAAGTGGGTTCAGAGCCTCGGTTAATAATATTAAGGTTAGTTGAAAATAAATAAGTGGATAATACCTCTCCTCTGGGGTTTGTTGTCTCGCTGCCCCAAAGTGGGTGGTGGGCATCGTGGACTCGGGGGCTAAAGGAGACGGGGGTACGTCCCCCGCCTTCTTCGCCCCGCCCGTCTACGCCGGAGGGGAGCGGCAAGAGCATTCTCTTCCCGCTCCCTCTCCGCTGCCTCCTTCTGCAAGAGGACGGTATCGCAGAAGGAGGCGGCAGCCTCCCATGCACTCTCACTTTCAACCATGGCTCGCACCATGGTTGCCAGGGAGAGGCCTCCGCTTCCGAGCGCCGCAACGAGATCGCGGCGCTCGTTTCGCCAGGCCGGGCACTCCACCAAGGTGTGCTCGGCCGTGTCGTCGAGAGAGTCGCAGTGGTGACACCGCGGTGACTCCTCCCGACGGGCGACACGGTGCAGGTAGTGACCGAAGCACCCATGTCCGGTCAGTACCTGCACCAAGCGGTAGGTGAGGCTGCAATGCCGGCGCCCAACCTATCCCTCCAACACCGGACGGATCGCTCCAATCGTCCGGTGGCCGGCAGCTGGTGTGCGGAGTGCCTCCCTCCACCGACTCAGGGCCTCCCCCTGAGCCCCTATTCTGACCCGCCTTACCTCCTCGAAGGCGGGTCGTTCCCCCCGTTCCCGGGCCGCGACACGGTGTCGATGCACCTGGGACAGAACCCGTGCATCGACCTCCCACGGCGGCGTGCCCGCGAGCAAGCAGGCAGCCCCGTGGCTGACCGTGCGGTACGCCCGCACGGTCCGTGTCGCGATGACCCTCTGCGGCTTCCGCAGCAGGGCCACTGTGCGCCGGGACAGGCACTCCGCCCACACCGGGGCTCCGTAGAGTGCCATCGACCGCACCACACCATGGTACAGCCGACGGCACGCCGAATTCGGCCCCCCCAAATTGGGGAGGAGCCGTCCGAGGGCGGCTGCGACAGAACACAGCCGCGGGGCGAGGAGCCTAAAGTGCTCCTCGAAATCCCAACGGGGATCCAGGATCAGGCCGAGGTACTTGATGTGCACCTCGACGGGAACCTGGACCCCCTCCACCCGGATACGTAGCCCCGGTGCCCGTAGCCCGGGCGTAGAATGCCATGGCCCTCGTTTTCTCGAGGGCCACTTCCAGCCCCAGGAGGCGGATGCGTCGGACGACCAGAGAGGTGCCGACCGACGCGAGGTGGACCGCCTCCTCCCACTCGCGCGCCCTCATCGCGACCATGGTGTCGTCCGCGAAACAGACCACATCCATTCGCGGCAAGAGCGCGCCACGCAGAACCCAGTTGTACCCCAGGTTCCAGAGCAGGGGACCAAGCACTGATCCCTGGGGTACACCAACCTTCATGGTCCACGACTGGACGCGACCCTCTGCGTCCTCGTACAGGATTTTCCTCTCGCAGAGGTAGTCCGACACGAGGGCGCAGAGGTAGAGGGGCACTTCGTGAAATTTCAGTGCCGCCTCTATGCATTCGTGGGGGAGGGTGTTGAACGCGTTCGCGATGTCTAACGACACCGCGACGACACCCTCACCCCTTGCTGTGGCCGCCTCAGTCCACCTCTTGAGGCGAGCCACCGCGTCCATCGTGGACCGGCCGGTCCGAAAGCCGTACTGGCAGTCCGCCAGCTGCGGTCCCCTGCTTTCCAGGTGCTCCTGGATGCGAGCGGCGAGAATCCTCTCGAAGCATTTGCCGCTCTCATCCAGGAGCACGACCGGCCTATAGCCCGACGGTGAGTCGGGGGGACGTCCGTCCTTGCGAAGGAGGCACAGCCTGCCCACCCTCCATCTCCTGGGGAAGCGGCCCGTCGCGATGCATGTATTCATGACCGCTCGGAGCCGATCCCCCAGGTGCTCCATGGCTAGTGCCAACACCTTCGCAGGGACGCCGTCCGGGCCCGGAGCCTTGTTCTTGGCTCCGAGCCTCTCCCTGACGGAGTCCAACTCACCGTCGGTTACGGGAGGCCCATCGGTCCACACCTCCAGAGTGGATGAGCTGGAGGCGGGCATCCTGGGGGGCGTGAAGGGTCCCGGGTCCGGAAACAGAGTTTCCAGGACCCTTCGGAGTAGCCCTGGCTCCATACAGGAGGTGGGGGGTGCCGCTCCCTGCAGCTTCCCCCTCACCACCCTGTACGGCCTCCCCCAGGGGTCGCTGTCGAGGAGTGCCAGAAACTCCTCAGCGGCAGCGACCTTAGCCCTGCATATGGCGGTACGCAGGGCTCGATGGGCCTCTCTGTACGCCCGGCGAAGACCGTCCTCTTCGCCGGGCCCCCTTACGGCGCGCCTCCTGCACCTCAGGTAGGCGCGCCGTGCAGCCATACTGGCGGCACGCAGGTGAGCGAGTTCCTGCGTCCACCAGTATGTCCGCTTCTTTCGGCGGTAGCCCCGGGCCCTCGGCATAGCGGCGCTGCAGACCACTTCTAGGTCCTCAGCGAGGAGGTCCGCCATGCCGTCCGCGTCTCCAGTGAGGTGGGCCGGCGACTCGGCCCACGCTCGGAACACCGCCGCCTCCTCGGCGATGTCCCTACGGAGGTGTGCAAGCGCCCACCTCGGGAATGATGAGGCGCCTGCCGCGGGGCCCAGGTGAAGCGGGGCCGCAGGACCCGCCGTGGAGATCTCGAACCGGACTGGATTCTGGGGGGAGATCTCGAATCGCACGTAGCGGTGATCCGAGATCGTCTCCCCCAGTTCCACCCTCCAGTTTTGAATGCGGGCGGCCAGTGCGGGCGTGGCGAAGGTGAGGTCCACTATGGATCCACCCTGCCGCCGCACGCACGTCTGGACGCTCCCCCTATTCAGGAGAGAGAGACCAGACGTGGCCGCCCACAACTCGACCGCCCGTCCGCGGTTGTCGGTGGCCGGGTTTCCCCAGACCACCGACTTGGCATTCAGGTCTCCCAAAACGGAGACCTGACGTGGCGCTGTCCTCCCGATGACCGCCGTCAGAACCCCGAGGAAATCCTCGAAGTCCTGGAGAGGGCGGTTTGGGGAGAAGTAGACCCCTACAAGGGCCAACCCTCCCCACGCGGCGGCCACGTATCCCGGTCCCCTCTCTAAGAGCGAGAGGGGAGGGGAGTCCGAGGAAGACCGCGCCACGATTGCCAACGAGCCGTCACTGTCTCCCAGCCAATTGCTGGGAGTATAGTACGGCTCGGCCACCACTGCCACATCCACCAACCACTCGGCCATTGACTGCACCAGTAAGTCCTGGGCAGCCCGGCAGTGGTTGGTGTTTGCCTGCAGGATGCGATGGTCGGTACCCATTACTCGACCATCGCATCACCCTCGGCCACCGCCGCTGATGGGATATCAGCGGGGGTGGTGGCAGCAGCGGCAGGAAGGCTTATAGCCGCCTGCGGCTTGCCCTTCTTAGAGGGGGGTCGGCATGAGCTCCCCCCCATTACGTGGTCCGCAGGGCGACCACTGTCGGCGCACGCCGCGCAGTGCGGCTTGGCGGCCTCGCAGGAGGCTGCCTTATGGCCCTGTTGCCCGCAGCGGAAGCACGTGTCCGCCCTATCTACTGTGGACGGACACATGGCTCGGGTGTGGCCGATCCCCAAGCACTTGAAGCAGCGCATCGGTGCTGCCTCAAGCACCCGGATCACGGCCCGGCTAAAGCCCACCAAAAGCCGTCCTTGGCATTTTGCCTGGACGGCCAGCACTGCGGTGACTGGGCACTCCAGCCGGATACAGCCCAGTCCACCGCGGCCGGGCCTAATGGCCCGAGCCTGCACCGCTACGGGTTCGCAGCCTCCGAACCTAACCTTTTTTTTTTTTTTTTTTTTTTTTTTTTTTTTTTTTTTTTTTACGAGTGAAAATGCATTTACGCACCGTACCGTCGCTAGCTAGGCGAACGGCGTGTGTGGGACTCGCCCGGCCGGAGCCGGGAATACCCACTAAAGACACTCGGTTCCCTCGAGCCCTGCGTTGAGAGTGACCCGGGCTCGGCCCGGAGATCTGACTCCGGGCCACTCTCAGGGCTTACCGGCCTAATTTAGGCCGGTTTCCGCGCCTAGGGAGGATTACCCGGGAACGGATAATCCCCAGACGTGGTGACCGGTGCAATGCGCGTGGGGAGCTACCCACACACGCTGGTCACACTCGGGGGCTAAAGGAGACGGGGGTACGTCCCCCGCCTTCTTCGCCCCGCCCGTCTACGCCGGAGGGGAGCGGCAAGAGCATCCTCTTCCCGCTCCCTCTCCGCTGCCTCCTTCTGCAAGAGGACGGTCTCGCAGAAGGAGGCGGCAGCCTCCCATGCACTCTCACTTTCAACCATGGCTCGCACCATGGTTGCCAGGGAGAGGCGTCCGCCTCCGAGCGCCGCAACGAGGTCGCGGCGCTCGTTTCGCCAGGCCGGGCACTCCAACAAGGTGTGCTCGGCCGTGTCGTCGAGAAAGTCGCAGTGGTGACACCGCGGCGACTCCTCCCGACGGGCGACACGGTGCAGGTAGTGACCGAAGCACCCATGTCCGGTCAGTACCTGCACCAAGCGGTAGGTGAGGCTGCCATGCCGGCGCCCAACCCATCCCTCCAACACCGGACGAATCGCTCCAATCGTCCGGTGGCCGGCAGCTGGTGTGCGGAGTGCCTCCCTCCACCGACTCAGGGCCTCCCCCTGAGCCGCTATTCTGACCCGCCTTACCTCCTCGAAGGCGGGTCGTTCCCCCCGTTCCCGGGCCGCGACACGGTGTCGATGCACCTGGGACAGAACCCGTGCATCGACCTCCCACGGCGGCGTGCCCGCAAGCACGCAGGCAGCCCCGTGGCTGACCGTGCGGTACGCCCGCACGGTCCGTGTCGCGATGACCCTCTGCGGCTTCCGCAGCAGGGCCACTGTGCGCCGGGATAGGCACTCCGCCCACACCGGGGCTCCGTAGAGTGCCATCGACCGTACCACCCCGTGGTACAGCCGACGGCACGCCGAATTCGGCCCCCCCAAATTGGGGAGGAGCCGTCCGAGGGCGGCTGCGACAGAACACAGCCGCGGGGCGAGGAGCCTAAAGTGCTCCTCGAAGTCCCAACGGGGATCCAGGATCAGGCCGAGGTACTTGATGTGTACCTCGACGGGAACCTGGACCCCCTCCACCCGGATACGGAGCCCCGGTGGGGTTTTGCGTCGCGGGGCGTGGAAGGCCATGGCCCTCGTCTTCGCGACGGCCACTTCCAGCCCCAGGAGGCGGATGCGTCGGACGACCAATGAGGTGCCGACCGACGCGAGGTGGACCGCCTCCTCCCACTCACGCGCCCCCACCGCGACCAGAGTGTCATCCGCAAAGCAGACGACATCCATCCGCGGCAAGAGCGCGCCACGCAGAACCCAATTGTACCCCAGGTTCCAGAGCAGGGGACCAAGCACTGATCCCTGGGGTACACCTACCTTCATGGTCCACGACTGGACGCGACCCTCTGCGTCCTCGTATAGGATTTTCCTCTCGCAGAGGTAGTCCGACACGAGGGCGCAGAGGTAGAGGGGCACTTCGTGGAACTTCAGTGCCGCCTCTATGCATTCGTGGGGGAGGGTGTTGAACGCGTTCGCGATGTCTAGCGACACCGCGACGACACCCTCACCCCTTGCTGTGGCCGCCTCAGTCCACCTCTTGAGGCGAGCCACCGCGTCCATCGTGGACCGGCCGGTCCGAAAGCCGTACTGGCAGTCCGCCAGCTGCGGTCCCCTGCTTTCCAGGTGCTCCTGGATGCGAGCGGCGAGAATCCTCTCGAAACATTTGCCACTCTCATCCAGGAGCACGACCGGCCTATAGCCCGACGGTGAGTCGGGGGGACGTCCGTCCTTGCGAAGGAGGCACAGCCTGCCCACCCTCCATCTCCTGGGGAAGCGGCCCGTCGCGATACATGTATTCATGACCGCTCGGAGCCGATCCCCCAGGTGCTCCATGGCTAGTGCCAACACCTTCGCAGGGACGCCGTCCGGGCCCGGAGCCTTGTTCTTGGCTCGGAGCCTCTCCCTGACGGAGTCCAACTCACCGTCGGTTACGGGAGGCCCATCGGTCCACACCTCCAGAGTGGATGAGCTGGAGGCGGGCATCCTGGGGGGCGTGAAGGGCCCCGGGTTCGGAAACAGAGTTTCCAGGACCCTTCTCAGTAGGTCTGGCTCCATACAGGAGGTGGAGGGTGCCGCTCCCTGCAGCTTCCCCCTCACCACCCTGTACGGCCTCCCCCAGGGGTCGCTGTCGAGGAGTGCCAGAAACTCCTCAGCGGCAGCGACCTTAGCCCTGCATATGGCGGTACGCAGGGCTCGATGGGCCTCTCTGTACGCCCGGCGAAGACCGTCCTCTTCGCCGGGCCCCTTTACGGCGCGCCTCCTGCACCTCAGGTAGGCGCGCCGTGCAGCCATACTGGCGGCACGCAGGTGAGCGAGTTCCTGCGTCCACCAGTATGTCTGCTTCTTCCGGCGGTAGCCCGGGGCCCTCGGCATGGCGGCGCTGCAGACCACTTCCAGGTCCTCAGCAAGGAGGTCCGCCATGCCGTCCGCGTCTCCAGTGAGGTGGGCCGGTGGTTCGGCCCACGCTCGGAACACCGCCGCCTCCTCGGCGATGTCCCTTCGGAGGCGCGCAAGCGCCCACCTCGGGAACGAAGAGGCGCCTGCCGCTGGGCCCAGGTGGAGCGGGGCTGCAGGACCCGCCGTGGAGATCTCGAACCGGACGTACCTGTGATCCGAGATCTCCATCGCCGTCTCTACCCGCCAGTTCCGAATCCGGTTGGCCAGGGTCGAGGTGGCCAGGGTGACATCCACTATCGATTCACCCTGCCACCTCACGCACGTTGGGGTATTGCCCCGGTTGAGGACCTGGAGACCCAAGCAGTGGGCCCATTCCACCAGGTCCTCACCGAAAACGTTGGTGACGGGAGACCCCCAAGCACCATGCTTGGCATTAAAGTCTCCCGCCACCAACACGGAGCGTGGAGCCGCCCTCTGGACCGCCACTTCGACGGCGGCCAAGAGGCGCTCAAACTCGGCCCGGCTGCGATTGGGGGAGAAGTACGTGGAAATGACCACTAATCCCCCCCATTGCGCCGCCACGAACCCCGGCCCCCTCTCCCTAAGAACGAGAGGGGGGCCAGTGCTCGCGACGGGTCTTGCGATCGCAGCCAGGCCATCCGATGACCCCAGCCAACCGGTAGACGCCGGGATGGAATGTGGCTCTGCCACCACCGCCAGATCCGCCCCCCACCCCGCCATGTCCTGACACAACAGGTCCTGTGACGCGGCGGAGTGGTTGACGTTGACCTGCAGGATGACACCGATGGACCTACTGGGCATTAGCAGTGTCCATCGGTGTCCCCTCTGTTGCGGTGGCCGCAGAGCCTTCTATTGTTGTGGCCGCAGAGCTGGCCGCGGGTGGTCCCGCTACAGGGCGGCCCCGAACCGGTGGCGCGTTGCAGGAGGAACCAGCCATTTTGTGGCCGCTGGGTAGACCCCTGTCCGCGCACAGCGCGCACTTTACAGGGGCCTTGCAGCCCGCGGCCAAGTGGCCCTCCTGCCCGCTCCGGAAGCACTGGCGGCTCCTGTCCTTAGTGGACGGGCAGAGCGCCGCAGTATGCCCCCTCTCCATGCACCTGCGGCAGCGCATGGGGCGCTGATCCAGCAGGTGAATGGAGGCGGCGCTCCAGCCAACGAACCTAACCCAGTCTGGCTTGAGCCGCCGCCCCGAACGCCACGCTTAACCCGCGCTCCGTCATTTTAACTAGTTTAAAATTCAAAGTTGCGGTAAAAGTTTTTGGAAAACACAAGTGTCGCATACCAAAACACGCGCCGCGACGAATTTTTCAAATAAAGTGAAAATTGTGAAAGTTAGGGGCGAAAAACCCAAAAATAAAATCAAAAGTGTAAAAATCTCAAAAAGTGAAGCCGTGACATACGGTTTTTCGAGTGTCGTCTGGACCGCCGAGGCGAGCTCCACAAGGGGGAAAAAACCCCAGAATTTTCCCGCGCCCGCGCGGGAAAATACACCGATTTTTCCGGGCCACAGGGGACACGAGGTCCCCCTTTTTTGGGGCCTACACCTCCCCCATCACATCAGGCAGGAGCGGACCACTCCTAGGACCCAGGAGGTGAAAGAATTTTTTAAATCGGACTATTCTTGTGAGTACTACAATTAAAAAAAAAACCGGCCAAATGCGAGTCGGACTCGCACACCGAGGGTTCCGCTGTACAAACGTAGCGGTTTACAATTTATGACGTACTAGCTTTCCGCCAGCGGCTTCGCCCGCGTGGAGTTCGGTTATATCGCGCTGTTTAAATTCCCCTCGGGAACATCAAATTTTTCCGGGATAAAAGGTAGCCTATGTTCTTTCTCAGGGTCTAAAGATTGTCTGTGCCAAACTTCATCAAAATCGGTTGAGAGGTTTAGGCGGGAAAGCGTAACAGACAGACAGAGTTATTTTCGCATTTATAATACTAGCATTGATTTAGAATTTTTCACAGTTTAGAGGCAATTAGATTTAAGAAGTGTTTGATATGAATTTCAACTTTAATATCTCTACGCGTTCATGTGAAAAAGGGTAGGTAGTAAGTTTATAATTATGAAAAAAATATTTTATGTCATGTAAGCAAAAATAATATTTTAATATTTTATGTAACTTCAAATTTATCATTTTCACAATTTTTCCTTTATCTGTCTGTACTATAATATAACGTTGCTTCGTGCCGAATTTCAAGATTCTGAGTTCACGGGAAGTACCTTGTAGGCAAAGAGATTTAGGATATATAGAGAGGGCATGTGTCAAAATGGCATAGAAAAACTGTGATCCCATGGCTCAGTTCCGCCATCTAGTACAATATAGCAAAATTAGATCGACAATTGGAGACATCAAATAGTAAAAAAGAAATAAGTTTATATAAAATATATTCAGCTATTGCCCGGTAGGTGGCCAGTGTGGTCTATGTTGCCAGATCCGATTTAATACCCTAGTATAGTTCAAATCGGGTAAATAAATATTGAAAAGTAAATAAATTAAGTGAAACTTGTCTTGTACAAACAAAAACTGTATTAGAATTTTATTCGCTACTATTCATTTACCGTGACACCGTCTATTGGCATTTTAGATGTTTTATGCTTACGAATTGTTTTAACGCTCAGTTTATTGCAATTTTTGAGTGTAATAGACCTTTTAGGCCATAAAGCGCATTTTGTTTTGCAATTTTCGTTTGCATTTCGTTTTTAGCAAAATTATTCCTTTTACACGTTTGTTTGCAAATATTTTTAAATGGCAATGCAAAAAACTGTGGTAGGGTTTGTATCATTTCGATATAAAGTTATCGATAATATTCAAAGAAGTTACTACGACGATGTTTTGTCGCATTGTGATAGCTTGAAACAAAAAATTAGGAAGCAGAATAATTATGGGTAATTTCAAGTTTACAAGTTTCTTATTTATATAATTCTTTTAATATAATAGGCGTTATAGTTTAAAATTGCCGATTAGTACTGAAAATCTAAATAATTGCTTATTTTTTAATTTTTAAATAATTCATTTATAATCAATATATAGGAAGGTCGTTTATGCCTTTGTGATAGAACTCTGAGGATCTAGACTGCACAAACTGTGTGAAAGCAGAACTGCCTCCTGGGAAGAAAACTTCTTGTCACGTAGATAATTGTCCAAATCACGACAAAAATGGTAGTCTGCTGGAGCAAGACCTTTACAAGATTCGTACGCCATTATCTTTAAAAACGGCAAAAAATCACGGTTATTGTATGGGAGCCCGCCTTCAGTATTTATTTTATTTTAATTATTTATTTGTAATTTGAATATATAACCAAATATTCTGTGAACATTTTAAGCGTCTATCTGTTTCCGTTATTAATATAGAGCAAAAAACGGCAAAAAATCACGTTTGTTGTATGGGAGCCCTCTTAAATATTTTTTATTTTTATTCTTAATACTTGTTGTTATAGCGGCAACAGAAATACTAACACAATCTCTGGAAATTACAACTGTCTCGCTATTACGGTTTATGAGATACAGCCTGGTGACAGACGGACAGACGAACAGAGAAGTCTCATGAATAGGGTTCGTTTTACCTTTTAGCTACGGAATCCTCACAATCACAAAGTAGCTCGCAATCATTGTACTACATATACGTACCTACATATTTTATGAATATATTTCATTATAAATAAGTTATGTAATCTATGTACTTATCCACTTAACCGTAAATTTTATTCCAATTTTTACGGATATGTAGAAAAGTACTGAAATTAACAACTTACTATTTCATTTCTAATACAAGGTACCGATTTTTTTTTTTTTAATTTGATCGACAAGTCTTTCCAAAGTAGATAACTTCTCTTTTAAAATGCATTTAGCATAATTTCGACGAATGAGACGGAAGCCAATTTTCTTCTCTACGGTCTATCTGGACAAATCGTATCCACGTTTTCCCTACGACATTATTTTTATTCGGAAACCAAAAATAACAAAAACTGTGTGTAGTAATTGTTCATTCAATTTTGTTTATTAATATGATATGATTATGTTTAAATAGAGTTAATAATAAATAAACTTGAAATATAGTAATATTTTAAGTTTATTTAGATATATTTTAAATGTCAATAAAATACAACAAAATGTATTCATCTTAATAAGTATTATCGATAACTAAATCGATAAACAACATTACTACGTCTCTACAAGAAAATAGTAAAACTACTCAACAATAGAGGGCGCTTATTACAATAATGGAAAATTTTCTAGAACTAAGATTTTTTTTAAATTTGAATTACAGACGAAATATAAATAATTCATAGAAAAACATTCCGAAGTTAGGTCCAGTCGTTTTACGATAACGAGATGTACAGTAACACAAAGCGCAACATGGCATATTTCCTTAGAAAATGTTTATTCTTAGTGGACACAAATTACGTCCTGACGCGCAGACTAGACTGAACGACTTTTAATCAAGTCGATAAAAGTTTTGGCTTACGATTTTGTTCGTGATGTCCTGTCTATTGTAAATATAATTTTAATGTCTTTGCGTGTAGGTTTTGATTCCCTAGCGTGTGACGAAAATTCGTCTAGGTGTCGGTATAAACTGCTGTATCTTTTGATAGCTTTAACTTAGAAGTTTGATTTTTTCACTGAATAAAGGGACAATAGACCTAGGTATTTGGTATAAATTTCAATTTGATACCTTTATTAGTTCGTGAGAAGTAAGGTAGTAAGTTTCATTTTATTAAAATATGTTTATTATATTATATAACTAAAAATTTGTGATTTTCGCAATTTTTCCTATATTTGCATTATATGACAATCCTTCATGCCAAATTTCAAGATTCTGAGTTTACGGGAAGTATCCTGTAGGTTTTGATTCCTTTGCGAGTCTCGAAAATTTGTTGAAAATATCGACATATCGGCTGTATCTTTTGATTGGCTTGGCTTAGAAGTTTGATATTTTCACAGCTTAAAGGGACAATAGACCTAGGTATTTGGTATAAATTTCAATTTGATAACTTTATTAGTTCGTGAGAAATAAGGTAGTAAGTTCCATTTTATTAAAATATGTTTATTATATTATATAACTGAAAAAATGTGATTTTCGCAATTTTTCCTATATTTACATTATATGGCAATCCTTCATGCCAAATTTCAAGATTCTGAGTTTACGGGAAGTATCCTGTAGGTTTTGATTCCTTTGCGAGTGTCGAAAATTTGTTGACGATATCGACATATCGGCTGTATCTTTTGATTGGCTTGGCTTAGAAGTTTGATATTTTCACAGCTTAAAAAGACAATAGACTTAGGTATTTGGTATAAATTTCAATTTGATAACTTTATTCGTTCGTGAGAAATAAGGTAGTAAGTTCCATTTTATTAAAATATGTTTATTATATTGTATAACTAAAAAAATGTGATTTTCGCAATTTTTCCTATATTTGCATTATATGATAATCCTTCATGCCAAATTTCAAGATTCTGAGTTTACGGGAAGTATCCTGTAGGTTTTGATTCCTTTGCGAGTGTCGAAAATTTGTTGAAAATATCGACATAATCGGCTGTATCTTTTGATTGGCTTGGCTTAGAAGTTTGATATTTTCACAGCTTAAAGGGACAATAGACCCGAGTATTTCATGAGAATTTCAGCTTGATACGTCCACGCGTTCTTGAGATAAAGGGTGGTGACAGACAGACAGACAGACAGACAGACAGACAGACAGACAACAAAGTGATCCTATAAGGGTTCCGTTTTTTCCTTTTGAGGTACGGAACCCTAAAAAGATTTTTACAAACTACAGTGCGGCCACGAAAGTGTCAGACCCAATTTCGTTTTAAATTTAATAATAATTAACAGTGACAACCTTATTTCAAATTTTTTTCAAGAAGAGGCAATATATTCAAGAAAGTGGTGGTGCCAAAAGAAAATTTTTCAGACTTAAAAAACGGGTGGAAAAAACTATTTATTAAAGTGAGAATTTTTACGCAACTTCAAAACCAACTTGGTTTTGCCAGTTTTTTAAACTATTTATTACTGCTGTGATTGTTAATATTTTATTTTGTTTTTAATTTTATTGTATAAAGAAGTCTGCCAGCCACCCCTAGTAAAAATTTAATCAAAGAAAGGTTGTCAGACTGTAACGATACAGCCGATTTTAGGTCGCGATTTTATCCTGGTCGGTCACGCCCTCGGCGTCGCCATAAAAAACATAATGTCTCCGGAACCAGGGGTCCCAGAAGATTGGGGTTGAAAGGGCGGTCGTTTTTAGACGACCCTCCATTAAACAAAACTTATCCCACCCCTCTGCGACGTCGGGGGAAAAACCTAGTTTTAAGGTCGCGATCGATCTTTTTAGTACGCGGCTTTCCCACACAGCATCGGCTGTGCCGGGCAGCACATGCGCCGACTCAATTATTATATTAATTTGACTTGACCGTTATTCGAAGCTTATTTAATTGAGATAGGCCCTACGTTTCCCACCTTCAACGTTTCTATATATATCTGTCTCTTTCTAGTACGTCACTTCCGCGTGGCAGTGGTAGGAGGCTAGAAGGCTCGCTAAGCGAGACTTGCCATCTTGATTTCATTTCATTGGCGTCTTCTTTCCCGCCGTCAACGGTCGTGTCGCTGCGACACTACCTTCAAAGTGATTTTATATTTTTTCTTATTTTCAAATTTTAAATATCCTAACGATTTTTATTACGAATCAATTTTAAATAAGTCATCATCATCTCAGCGTTTATCCCGGTTGCATCCGCGGCTTTCGCGTTGGAGCCCGGGGTCCGCTTTCCTGCACATTCTCCTCCATTTCGCACGATCTTTAGCGTCCTGTGGTAAGAGCTTGTTGGCATGCATGTCATCTCTTACAACGTCAAGCCAGCACTTCTTTGGTCTACCCCGCTTGTTCCGGCCCGGCGGAGGCGCCATGGCAAGACATTTGTTACCCACGTAACATGCCGGTTTCCGTAAGACGTGGCCGTACCAGCGTAGGCGACCCTCCTGCAGTTTGTCCGCAATGTCACGGACACGAAGGCTGCCCCGGATGCGGGAGTTCCTGATGCGGTCTTTCCGCGTAACTCCACACATCCACCGCAGCATATTCATCTCCGTGACACGCAGCTCCTGCTTGTGTCGCTCAAGCACAGGCCACGCCTCACTGCCATACAGGAGAACAGGTCTAATGATGGTTTTATAGACCTGCCCCTTAAGCTTAACCGGCATTTTGGGGTCACAAATGACACCTGTCACCTCACGCCATTTCGCCCAAGCTGCGGAAATACGTGCCCTGACGTCGCAATCAATGTCGCCGGACGCGTGAAGCACAGACCCCAAGTATTTAAACTGGTCCGTGCGCTCGACCATGTCTCCGCCTATGCGCACAGACATGGGGTCTGTCGTGTTGCTGGCCAAGTATACGGTCTTCGACACGTTGAGTTTCAGACCTCCGTTCTCAAGCGAGTCCTTCCACGCATTCACACGCCGCACCAACCGTTCCCTGTCCGCGTCCGCCAGCGCGATATCGTCAGCATACATGAGTAGCCAGGGAGGCTGCTCATGTGAGTCCTTGATACTGGCCGACAAAACGTCTAATATCACGCTGAACAGAAACGGACTAAGGACGGATCCCTGGTGGACTCCGACGGTGATGGGGAAGGGTTTAGTGTCGCCAACAGCGGTCCTGACAACGGAATCGGAATTGAGGTACATGTCTCGAATTATGTCGACATAGGCTTCAGGTACCCCTTTGGACCTCAGTGCCCACCAGATCACCCCTCGAGGGACACAGTCGAAGGCCTTCTGCATATCTAGAAAGAGCATATGCAGAGGCGTGCTCTTCGATCTGTATCTCTCCATGGCGATCCTTAGTGCGAAGATAGGGTCCATGGTTCCGTACCCTGGCCGAAACCCATATTGACACTCCGAGACAGCACACTCCTGCCGGATTCGGGAGTCTACGATCCTCTCAAAGATTTTCATGGTGTGGGACATGACCTTGATACCGCGATAGTTGCCACACTCCTGAACCGAGCCCTTGCCTTTAAAGACTGGAGTAATTATACTCAGCCTCCATTGGCTCGGGATTTTGCCGGTCAGGAGCACGCGATTGAAAAAGTTAGTTAGCATGCCCACACCGCGAGGACCCATCGCCTTCCAGGCCTCAATGGGGACTCCGTCAGCTCCGACAGCTTTCCGATTCCCCATACGACGAAGAGCCGTTTGGACTTCCTCAGGCGTTATCAGTGGCACTAGTCCAAGGTTCGGAGGGAGTTCCGGTGTTTGCACCTCTTGATGCTGCTTGTTCAGCAGCTCGTGAAAGTACGAGCGCCATCTCTCCTTTACCGCGAGGTCCTCGCATAGCAGGTTGCCATTTGGGTCTTTTACACAACGGCACTTGGATATATCCTGTGCCGCTTTGACCCTGGAACGTGCCAACTTGTAAATAAGCTTTTGCCCCTCAGACGATTCCAACTTCTCGTAGAGAGGTTGCAAGTGGTCTCGTCTGGCTCTGGCTACAGCTCTTTTGGTGGCACGTTTGGCAACCTTGTATGCGTCGCGATCTTCAGGAGATCCAGTCGCTTGCCACGTTTTGAAGAGGGCTTTCTTCACCTTAGTCTCCCTCTGGACTGTGTCGTCCCACCACCAGGTTTCCTTGTCACGTTTGCGGCCGCCCTTAGAGACGCCGAGTACCACCCGCGCCGCCCCCGTAATAGCTGCCTGGATCCTGTCCCAGTGGTCTTGCACAGGTTCTCCGTCGGTACCGACGCACTTGTCGCCAATAACCGACGCAAAATCCTGGGACCTGTTTTCATCAAGCAGCCACCACCGGATCTGGCGCCGACAGTCCTCTACACGTCTACGTTGGGCCTTTACGCAGAGGTCCATGACAAGGAGACGGTGTTGTGCAGTGAGACTCTCACCGGGTATGACTTTGCAGTTGGCTACTTTGCCGATGTGGTGCCTCCTAGTTAGTAGAAAATCGATCTGGGTAGCGCTTCGCCCGCTCCGGTAGGTGACAAGGTGCTCCGGCTTCTTTTTGAAGTAGGTGTTCACGATTGCAAGGTCCGCAGCCGCACACATTCGGAGAATGCTGTCTCCTTCCGCGTTGCGGCTTCCGTACCCAAAGCCACCGTGAACACGCTCAAACTCGCCACACCTCTCACCCACATGACCGTTCAAATCACCACCCAGAACGATTCCCTGGGATAACGGAATCCCGCAAAGCAATCCTTCGAGCTGGGTCCAGAACAGCGTCCTTTCGGCTTCACCGCACCCGGCCTGTGGAGCGTAGGCACTTATCAAGTGGGTTATAACCCCATTGACAAGCACCCGCACCGACATTAGCCGATCGCTGATGCGATTCACCTCCAAGACGTCATCCTGGAGCTCGTCAGACAACACCACGGCGACTCCATTTCTCCCACTAGGTGCACCCGTGTAGATCAGCTTGTAGCCATTCCCAATAAGCCGGGATCTGCTGCCTTTCCACCGAGTCTCCTGCAGGAACGCCACGGCCACCCTCCGCCTGTGGAGAGTTTCGGCCAGCTCTCTCGCGCGTCCAGTTAGCGTGCCAACGTTCCACGACGCGAAACGGATTTTCATGGATTGGGCTCGCTTCTTCAGCCGTGTCCGCCTCTGACACGGTAGCCCTAGCCCACAGGTCACAGGAGTCGGGCGAGGCTCCTGCGCGCCGTTTTGCGGCGGCGCCCTAGCTGTGACATGTGCATTTCTTATTTTCCTCTCCATGATTGATTGGCTTGTTTGGCTAATTACGAGTGCGACTGCCGTCTGACCACTCAACCCCGAAGGGAAAGCCGGCGTCAGAGCCCCGTTCGTGAGTCAGCAGGTGCACCGTCTGGCAGGTGGGGTTGACTTGGGTCCCAGAGATGGAGGTGGGACCCCAAAGCACCCATGGGACCCCAAAGCACCCAATCCGAATCAATTTTAAATAAGTGAATAAAGTTTAATCTTTCGATATCCAGTATAGAAAATTCTTGTGATAAATGCCGTTAGGGTTGGTAGTGATGTTCTTCCGGGCCCTTCTTCGCCACAGAAGCGGCGGGCTTGGTCGAGCAGTTCTAGTAGCCCGAGTTCAAGCTGTTCCAGTTACAGGTACGAAAATTGGCTAAACGGGTAAGTAGTCTTCAACAACAAATGATTTGCAAGAGCACCAGTGAACACGTGAGTACCAATATGGATTACGATGCCATCTTGCTTATGTCCGGTGTTACTGAAAATCGTTATCAATAAATGCTTGATGTGGAACCTGATAATGTTAGTGTGTTCATAGTGATCAAGATTTGACTTTAAATTTTGAAACTAAGCTTTATTTCAGGAAGTTAATGATATTTTTTCCACAGGGGACTTTAGTAAGTGTTCTTCAGACTTATTACAGATCGTTTGTGGACATCGTGCTGATATTCTCCAAATGCGGAGAGACTGTGTCATTAAACAGGCAAAGGACCCCCTGATGAAGGCAAACTTAAAGAAAATTCCACCGACATGTACCAACCTGTTTAACCCAGAGAAATTTACTGTTGCTTTGGAAAAAGCTGGGGGTGTAAGAAAATGTTTTTGGCCAATGCAAAAGGCTAATATAAGATCTACCTCGCAGGTGGATGCAAAAGTTTTATGGCCCCTCGCAGGGGCCAAAACCTAACAAAAAGCCCTCGCAGGGTTATGCTCATACAGCTCAGGCTTGCCAGCACAATATTACGCATTCGCGATGTGTTTTTGGCCAATGCAAAAGGCTAATATAAGATCTACCTCGCAGGTGGATGCAAAAGTTTTATGGCCCCTCGCAGGGGCCAAAACCTAACAAAAAGCCCTCGCAGGGTTATGCTCATACAGCTCAGGCTTGCCAGCACAATATTACGCATTCGCGATGTGCTAGCAGTAACCCGCCTGCGCAAGGTGGTTGTAGCAGCGGTAACCTACCTCCGCAAGGTGGCTGTAATGCTTATGCTGCTCATTATTATTCGGTCGCACCGAGTAACCGTAATAACTTTCGAGGCCGGTCGAATACACGACAAAATAATCAACCAAGAAATGGGCGCAAACGCGTGTCATCGCCCTCCCAGCAAAATAATGACAACAAACGATGTAAGTATTGACTCGTTCAGAGCGGGCCGTCTCCTGTAGTTTCGAGATCAATGGGAACAAATGAATACACAAAATCACACCTTAAAAATAATAACGGGGTATCGCATACCCTTTTTGCCTGAAGCCTCCGCTTGTTCACCCAAGCGTTGTCTGAAGCAACCTAAATATTTCAGAAAGTGCCGAAATGACACCTGTCATAAACAAAATGATAGAACAGGGAATTCTGAAAGGAGCCATTGTTTCACCAAGTTTCCTGTCATCAATGTTTCTTGTCCTTAATTTAAATTTAATTCTGAATTCTTACATCAGAACAGATCGATTCAAGCTAATAAATGCATGTCGCATTCCTGATTTTCTGCAACCACAGGACTGGCTATGCAAAGTCGACCTCTCGCAGGCGTATTTTTATTTACCTGTGGCTCGCAGCCACAGAAGGTTTCTGCGCTTAATTTATCGCAAAGAATTACTAGAAATGACTTGCCTACCTTTTGGTCTGAGCACAGCGCTCAAGACCTTTGCTGCGCTTACGAATTGAATAGCGTAGACACTCAGGCAACGAGGTGTCAGGATAATAGTTTCCTCGACGATTTCTTGATCGCTCACCAGGACGAAGAGAGACTTCGGAATCACGTAAAGAGTGTGGTTGACACTCTGGAAACGACGTTGGGTTGGCTGATCAACTACAAAAAGTCGATTATCACCCCGTCGAAAAGTCTAGGATTTCTAGGAATTCATTGAGATCCATGGTCGAATTGCAAGCGGCTTCCCGAAGAGAAACTTCCGCGACTAGCAGACAAAATTTGTCATTTGTTAGGGAAGCAACACATACTGATCAAGGAGCTCCAGAGCTTAGTTGGTCTCCTCAATTTTGCCAGTTTTGTAGTACCAAAAGGAAGGCTCAACTTTCGAGCACTTCTGAACCTACTGAACGCAATCTTGAAGTCGGAACATAGGTCAGGACACACCCTACCTCATGCTGCCAAAGACAATCTGATATGGTGGAGTCAGAATTGTCATCTTCCATCGGAAATACATAGGCCGTCTCAGTCTCTTTTCCTTACAACAGATGTATCCGACATCGCTTGGGGAGCCCGTTTAGACAATCCTTCTCTCTCGGGTCTGTGATCAGAAGCCGAGAAAGATCTTCATTGCAACCAGAAGGAGATGTTGGCAATCCTAAGAGTTTTAGAAAATCCTTATCAGCTCCTGAGTCACAAAATAGTTTTGATTCAGAGCGACAACAAGTCGGTAGTCGCAAATCTCCGTCACGAGGGGGGCACCAAGTCGGCTCCTCTCCTGGATATAACCTACAAAGTTTTCCAAATATTGGAGGACTATCAAATTCACATGAACGTCCTTTATATACCAGGTATATACAATGCCCACACAGATCACTTGTCGAGTTTTCGAATGACTCCAGAATGGCAACTGTCTGCAAAATGCACGAACAAAATATTCCTCAAGTGAGGAGTTCCATTGATCGACTTAGTTGCGTCCAACCGAGCCCATGTAGTGACGAATTACGTGTCGTTGGACCAAAACGGCGACCAAGCCCTCTTTTGCGACGCGTTTTCCCAGACGTGGAATTACAACCTAGCATGGGTGTTTCCTCCACCCTTTCTGATTCCCAAGGTCCTAAGTTATCTCAATCAAGCACAAGGAACGTACCTACTGGTAGTTCCACGATGGGAGCGAGTTTTTTGGCGCCCCGACATCAAGTTACGCGCTCTAGCAGCCCCATTCACGCTGTCAAATCAAATCAAATCAATTTTTGGTGAAGCGACTGCCGTCTGACCTCCACAACCCGAAGGCGATATCTAAGCATTGCAGTTAGACCAATTGTTAGACTTTTGAGGGCTCCAACAACCCACAACGACTTCCACTAGATGTTCGCACGGCAACCAGGACCAACGGTTTAACGTGCTTTCCAAGGCACGGCCAGACTAGTGCAAATATTCATATTTATGGATACAAATTTTTGCACAGTGCGGGGATCGAAACCGCGCCTCCTTGCGCAACGGCCGCGTTCGCTACCGCTACGCCACGGAGGCTGTCAGCCCCATTCACGCTGTATCATTTAGAAAAAGTTCTGACCGACACGACAACGGGACTGCCACCACCGAGCGCTCACGACATGATTCTGGAAGTTTGAAAATGTGGGGGTGGTCTGGGTCGTTAACAACCTGGAATACTACTCAAATAGGACTTCTTGAGAAGTCATGGCATCCTTCAACACATAAAGTTTATAAAGTTGCTTGGAAAAGATGGCTAGTTTGGTGCGAAACTCACCAAGTTAACCCCTCAACTCCAATAGCAAGTGATTTGGCTAGATTTTTTATCTGATCTCCATTTAATTAATAATTTATCGTACAATACTATTTTGTTACACAAATCTGTGGTCGCAACCCTCTGCAACCCTGACTTATCCGGCCAGTTAAGCTCAAATGTTCTAGTAAAACATGTTCTAAAATCTATCGCGTTACATAAACCGATCAACAATGTCAAGCCTCCGATTTGGAATATAAATGATCTCGCTAGTTTCTTAGAGACTAAACGTGTTGATGAAAACAATATTTTCAAGTGCAGAGACATACAGCGGCTCTTTTTCAACTATAATGCTCTGGTAGAAAAATCCATGATTTATCTTTGCTCATAGTTGATTCGAATAATTATTCAAACCAAAATGACGTAATAAATGTTTTGGCCGGTTTTTGGATCAAAAACTGATTCTGTAGATTATAGACATTCTAGTTGGAGGTTAATCTCTAATGAACATAATAAAGATTTAGATCCAGTCTACTGGGCTAAGCATACGATCTCGATTCTTGAGAATCGTAGGAATGCTACAAATTGTAACAATTTGTTTATAAATATTAGAGGTGAACCTAAACCTGCATCAAAAACCCTAATTGCAGGCTGGATCAAGTAGCTTTTATTCGGAGCTGGTATTAAGGCATCTCCTGGCTGTGGCTTCACAAAACTGGGTCGATAATTTTCCTCTTGAGGAAATTCTTGCTAGGGGCAACTGACGATAGCAAAATACCTTTTGCAAATAATATAAACCAGAAGTTAGACCAATTGTAAACCGTCTCTCTGTAACTACATTATTTAATCCAGTTGATTAGAAATTAAATGATGCACCTAAAAATGTTATTATCAAGGGTTTTTTGTTTGAATCAAATATATTTTTATGTTTGATTAATTACACTAAGTATTATTTATCGATGCCTACATCGATCATAATTTTTGATATGTAGTATATAAACCTGTATATATGTACTTACACTTTAGATCTTAGTTACTGGTTACTACACCACAACTAGTACATTTTATTAATGTACGGAGGCCAGCAGCAGCAGGTCAAGCTACCCGAATCTGTCAAACTTTCCCAATCAAACTTGAATCATAATGCTTTATCGATAAAGTTGAAAATACATTAAAGAAATCTGACAGTTTGTGGTAGCTTGATGTCCTGGCGACTGTACTATTTCACATTGGCGTCTCTTCGTCACTTCCACCAGGCGATAACAAACACGTCTCAATTAAATAAGCTTCGAATAACGGTCAAGTCAAATTAATAGAAGCGTTTTACCTACCAATAAAACGCATATTAATTTACTTACCTTATTCGAAGCTTATGGTCAAGCTCTGCCTGGTAATTAGACTCAATGAAATCAAGATGGCAAGTCTCGCTTAGCGAGCCTTCTAGCCTCCTACCACTGCCACGCGGAAGTGACGTACTAGAAAGAGACAGATATATATAGAAACGTTGAAGGTGGGAAACGTAGGGCCTATCTCAATTAAATAAGCTTCGAATAAGGTAAGTAAATTAATATGCGTTTTATTGGTAGGTAAAACGCTTCTATTTTAACCTTAGTGCTAAGGCGCTAAGGTTTACATCCTCTGGCAAAAGCCAATAGGTCCGGGTGTGTCGGGCGTTGTTTTATTTACATTACACTCATCACCTCATCATTAAACCTTCATTAATATCATCATATATCATTATCATCATCATCATCTTACATTCACATCAAATTTACACTCGACATACACTTCACATCAAACTCACATTACACTTCACATCACCCGCCGACTCTTTCCCACTTCAACTCCCGATATCTCGAAAACGGCTGGGAATATCAAAATTTTGACAAAATTTTCCCCCCCCCTACTACCCCCCTCCCAGCCGTAACATAGACCTAGTTAAGCCCCCTAAACCCCCACTTTTACCCCCTCCCTTAGACCCTGATCCCATATACAAAACTCGGATTATCTCGGGAACCAGAGGTCGCAGGCTACCCGAGTTTGGGTTCGTTGGAACCGGGAGAAGGAGCCCGACCCTTGAGTCCCGAGGAAATCCCCCCCCCGCGCCCCTAAGGCAAATTCATTTTCCTCACAACACATCTCGGGGTCCAGAGGTCGTAGACCAGTCGAGTTTGGGCTCTTCGGAATCGGCAGGAGGAGCCCAACCTTCTGACCCCGAGGACATTCACGCCACTTCACATCACATACACTTCACACGCACTACACGCACGACTCACTCGACGCGGTGTGCGCTAACAGTGGGATATCGGCTGTATCTTTGGGTTAGTTTAGGTTTGTGTATTGTTCTGTGTATTGTGTTGTTGACCGTCCCCCTATTGAGACGCAAAATTTTAACTTTTAATTATTCTGATTATTTAATTATTTTAATTTTAGGTTAGGTTAGTAAGTGTACTGTGTTGTCGACCGTCCCTCTATTGGGGACGTGTAGCTTTAGTTTTAGTCAACCTTAGTTAAGTTATCAAGTCCTTTTGACCGCCACCCCTATTGGTGGCGAAGTTTTTAATTTCTTTTAAAAAAATTTGTCATGTAACGACAAGAAAAGACTTTAGAGGGAGACAGTATTTATTAAGTATACAGAAAAGACAAGATGGAAGTATAAAAATGAATAATGTAGATGAATGATTGATGGGTGATGGTGAAGGGCGGCCCCTGGCGGACCGGCGACAGCAACAGACGAGCGGCCCTGGCGGACCGGCGACAGCAACAGACGAGCGGCCCTGGTGGACCGGCGACAGCAACGGACGAGCGGCCCTGGTGGACCGGCGACAGCAACGGACGAGCGGCCCTGGTGGACCGGCGACAGCAACGGACGAGCGGCCCTGGTGGACCGGCGACAGCAACGGACGAGCGGCCCTGGTGGACCGGCGGCAGCTGCAGAGGAGCGGCCCTGGTGGACCGGCGGCAGCTACGGAGGAGCGGCCCTGGTGGACCGTCGTCAGCTACAGAAGAACGGCCCTGGTGGACCGGCGGCAGCTACACGAAGAACGGCCCTGGTGGACCGGCGGCAGCTACAGAGGAGCGGCCCTGGTAGACCGGCGGCAGCTACAGAGGAGCGGCCCTGGTGGACCGGCGGCAGCAACGGAAGAACGGCCCTGGTGGACCGGCGGCAGGTACAGAGGAGCGGCCCTGGTGGACCGGCGGCAGGTACAGAGGAGCGGCCCTGGTGGACCGGCGGCAGCTACGGAAGAGGGACTGCCCCGGCGTCACAAGGCCGGCAGCAGTCGAAGGCTCCGGCGGCAAAGGGCCAGGCAGCTCCAGGCGCACCAGTTATATAGAGACTGGCACAGCAGGAAACACCCTAGAAGGGCTCTCGAGGCGGCGTTTACTGGAGACCTACTTTTAAGAGGCTTGTTTGGAAGCCAGAGCTCGACTGACCACTGCTCTGCGATGATTTCTAAAGAAACCTCGGAGAACGGTTGGAGGTCGAAATTTAAAATATTCGAAAATATGGACGAGGAACGGTAAATAATTTTACCATAAAAGAGTTCGAATAACAATTATAAAATAAAAATAGCAGACCAACAAGAATTTTGATGAGAAGGTTGTCATAGATACATCATCAACAATGTTGTCAAAAAATGTCAAAATAATGAAAATGTTCCGTAACAATGTAAATATAAATGGTATTAAATTAAAAAGTGCTGTGTTTGATAGGAAAAAGTGATACAGTCCTGCATAGGTACAGCTTCCTACACTAAGGGGTCGCTAAGTAACCGAAACTTAGGCGTAAAGTTGAGGACTGAGTCTGTGAACAGAAAAATGAGTCCTGGTGTAGTGGAATATGATCAAAACAGAGCCTCATAATAATGGAAAGCATATTATGGACCGTGGAAATGAATGATACATATATAAGTATGAATATGAGTATAAATAATAAGTGTAAGTATATCTGAATATGTACATAACATTACATTTTCCCCCCGACCCTGGAAAAATTTTCAACTGTAGAAAATTTTCTAATAAGATTTCAAGTAGGGACTGTAAAACAACACTTCACACATTCATCCATCTCCATTCACCCATTCATACCACCTATCTCTTTCAAGCAATCTTCTTCATACAGGCATGGGTGGAGTTCACAGTTGATGACTGCCACTCATAAAAGTGTGTTTTAGAATGACGACAAGGCTTATTTTTGGAGTTGTCAGCCGCTCCAGACTGGAAGGAAAAAAAAAAAAGGAAAACATTAGATAATGTCAGTAGAAATTTAAGCTCCTAGAAGAGCGAAAGAGAGAATTTGGTTTAGGCTTATTTTAGGAGTAACCAACCGCTCCTGCATAGGCTTCTTTAATGAGTTGCAATCCGCTCCATACGGTAAAAGAGTGAGACTGAAGAGTAGGGTCGAGCAAATGTAATGTAATGTTTGTGTAGTGAGTGATGTTAATATATAATATAAAAAAAATAAATAGAATGTGCAGCTGTAAACAAAAGAAAGAAGTAATATTTACGTAAATAATTAGTAGATAAAGTAATTGACATTAATAAGAATCGTTTTTCAAAGAATCGAAAGTTTCGAAGTTAAAATATCTTCCGATGGTGTAGTGGGAGCTAGCAGAAGTATCTGCTTCTTTAACAATATAACTGTTTTTGCTGGTTCCTCCAGTCTAATTGTAACTTCATATTCAAGCTCGTTTTTATTTAAGAGTTCAAATTTGATTGGACGAGACATATTTAAGTGTAAGTTAGAAAAAGATAGTTAATGAATGTCAAAGTATTACCTTATGATCATTTAACTGCAAATCAGAAGAATATTGCTGATGATATCATCCAACGCTTCAAGACTATCTCATTCGAAGAAAAGGGTGTTCTGGGGAACACTAATCTCATCACTCACAAGATCGATACCGGAGATTCGCTACCCATCAAACAAAGATGTTACAGACTGTCTCCTGAAAAACAAAAAGCATTGATTACTGAAGTTGATAAAATGTTGAAATGGAACGTTATTGAACAATGTGAAAGCCCTTGGTTATCTCCAGTAATAATTACTCCAAAGAAGAACGGTGAATGGCGTTTTTGCGTAGATAGCAGGAAGCTTAACGCAATTACAAAACGTGATGCTTATAGTCTGCCACTTATAAGTGAAATTTTGGACAACCTCAGAAATGCTAAATACCTGTCAAGTATAGACATTGCGAAAGCCTTCTGGGAGATTCCTCTGAACCCTGCTGATAAGGACAAGACTGCTTTTTATGTACCTGGAAGAGGCATGTTCAGATTTAAAGTAATGCCCTTCGGACTCACCAATTCACCAGCTACTCAACAAAGATTAATGGACATGCTGTTCACTCCAGAATTTGAAAATAAAGTGTTCTGCTACTTAGACGATATTGTCATAATTAGCGAAACTTTTGAGGAACATATATCACTGCTCCTGAAAGTTCACGAAAAACTTTCCTTCGCTAAATTAACTATTAACTTTGACAAAAGCCAATTCTTCAGAAAAGAGTTAAAATATCTTGGCTTCGTAGTGGATGAACATGGCTTACGTGCTGATCCTGATAAAATCAAGGCTATTGTGGACTACCCAATTCCTACCTGCAGAAAAGAAGTTCGTAGATTCATTGGCACCTGCAGCTGGTTTCGAAGATTTATTCCAAATTTCAGCACTATTGCTACGCCACTCAACAAACTAACCTGCTCCGGGAAAAATGCTCCGAAATTCGGATGGAATACAGAAGCGGATGCAGCTTTTCAGAAGCTTAAGGATGCTTTAATAACTACTCCTGTTCTGGCCTGTCCAAACTTCGACCTTCCTTTTTCAGTTCATTGTGATGCATCTAACTACGGTACTGGCGCAATGCTCACTCAACATCAGGAAGGCAAAGAAGTTGTGATTGCCTATATGAGCAAAGCTTTCAACAAGAACCAACAGAACTACTCAACTACGGAAAGACAAACACTTGCCGTGATAACTGCTTTAGAACACTGGCGTTGCTATCTCGATAATGGGAAGGAATTCACAATCTACACCGACCACGCTGCACTCAAATGGTTTCAGAATTTATCCAATCCTTCAGGAAGACTTGTACGTTGGACTTTACGCTTATCTTGCTTCAACTTCGTTCTAAAACATAAGAAAGGAAAAGATAATGTAATACCGGACCTTCTATCAAGAGCCAAGTCACAAGAACTCCCTGAAATACAAGAAAATAGTAATGTACCACAAGGTGTACATCCTATTTCTATGAATGATACTACTAGAGAACTGGAACAATACAATAAAATATTTCTGGGCTGTTCGAATAATCCTGATTCTTACCCAAATTATACGATAAGAGAGAATAAACTCTATCGTTGTATTCACACGCCTGACCGCCTGAACGACGACTTCATTTGGAAAGAAGTTCCATTACCTCAAGAAAGACGTTTAATAATTGAAACAAATCATGGCTCTAGTCAAGAACCTCACCTAGGAATTTTTAAAACATATAAAAAATATCTTTACTATACTATTGGCCCGGCATGTTTAGAGACATTGCTAGGATAATTTCTAACTGTGAAACCTGTCTTGCTTATAAACATCCTAATCATTCTCCATATGGCCTAATCGGCAAACCTAAGATTTGCTCTAGACCTTTTCAAACTATATCTCTAGACTTAATGGGTCCACTTCCTATGACTAGAAAACGTAATAGGTTCATTTTAGTAATTAATTGTATCTTTACTAAATATACTTTGATTTTCCCTCTAAAGCAGGCGACTGCATCTAATATAATTAATATTATGGAAAATTCTGTTTTTCTAGTTCATGGAGTTCCACAGACTTGTATAATGGATAACGGTCCACAATTCCAGTCACGTGAATTCCACTCTTTTCTTAATAGATACAAAGTTCCTTTCATATTTCATTCGGCCTACTATTGCCCACAATTTAACCCGACTGAAAGTTATAACAAAACAATAATTACGGCTTTAGCTTCACTAGTAGAGGACGACCATAGATCCTGGGACAAACATCTTAGTAAAATTCAATTTTCTATGAACAATACTACTAACGTTGTAACGGGCTATACTCCATCCTTTCTAGTCTTTGGGAGGGAAACAATTCCTTGCGGTTCCTTTTACTCTCCGTGTCAGAACCTCGAAGAATTAATCTTTATGCCCCACGTTGGGCGCCAAACTGTCATGTAACGACAAGAAAAGACTTTAGAGGGAGACAGTATTTATTAAGTATACAGAAAAGACAAGATGGAAGTATAAAAATGAATAATGTAGATGAATGATTGATGGGTGATGGTGAAGGGCGGCCCCTGGCGGACCGGCGACAGCAACAGACGAGCGGCCCTGGCGGACCGGCGACAGCAACAGACGAGCGGCCCTGGTGGACCGGCGACAGCAACGGACGAGCGGCCCTGGTGGACCGGCGACAGCAACGGACGAGCGGCCCTGGTGGACCGGCGACAGCAACGGACGAGCGGCCCTGGTGGACCGGCGGCAGCTGCAGAGGAGCGGCCCTGATGGACCGGCGGCAGCTACGGAGGAGCGGCCCTGGTGGACCGTCGTCAGCTACAGAAGAACGGCCCTGGTGGACCGGCGGCAGCTACACGAAGAACGGCCCTGGTGGACCGGCGGCAGCTACAGAGGAGCGGCCCTGGTAGACCGGCGGCAGCTACAGAGGAGCGGCCCTGGTGGACCGGCGGCAGCAACGGAAGAACGGCCCTGGTGAACCGGCGGCAGGTACAGAGGAGCGGCCCTGGTGGACCGGCGGCAGCTACGGAAGAGGGACTGCCCCGGCGTCACAAGGCCGGCAGCAGTCGAAGGCTCCGGCGGCAAAGGGCCAGGCAGCTCCAGGCGCACCAGTTATATAGAGACTGGCACAGCAGGAAAAACCCTAGAAGGGCTCTCGAGGCAGCGTTTACTGGAGACCTACTTTTAAGAGGCTTGTTTGGAAGCCAGAGCTCGACTGACCACTGCTCTGCGATGATTTCTAAAGAAACCTCGGAGAACGGTTGGAGGTCGAAATTTAAAATATTCGAAAATATGGACGAGGAACAGTAAATAATTTTACCATAAAAGAGTTCGAATAACAATTATAAAATAAAAATAGCAGACCAACAAGAATTTTGATGAGAAGGTTGTCATAGATACATCATCAACAATGTTGTCAAAAAATGTCAAAATAATGAAAATGTTCCGTAACAATGTAAATATAAATGGTATTAAATTAAAAAGTGCTGTGTTTGATAGGAAAAAGTGATACAGTCCTGCATAGGTACAGCTTCCTACACTAAGGGGTCGCTAAGTAACCGAAACTTAGGCGTAAAGTTGAGGACTGAGTCTGTGAACAGAAAAATGAGTCCTGGTGTAGTGGAATATGATCAAAACAGAGCCTCATAATAATGGAAAGCATATTATGGACCGTGGAAATGAATGATACATATATAAGTATGAATATGAGTATAAATAATAAGTGTAAGTATATCTGAATATGTACATAACATTACAAATTTATTAATTGTATTTCAATTTTAATTGAATCAAATTTTATATTAATTTTGTTTTATTGTATTTTATTGTGCGACTGTCCCTTATTGGGAAAAAATTTTAATTATTGTCTATTTCTTAACTTTAATTGTGCGACAATTTTGATTTTATTTAATTTTATACTAATTTTAATTTTTATTTTATTTAATCTAGACCATTTTAATTATTGACTTTTGTTGTATGTTTCGACCGTCCTCTTTTGGGACAAAATTTTAACCAAATTTTAATTTTAATTTAAGTGTCTTTTGACCGCCACCCGTATTGGTGGCTTAAGTTCTTTAAAAAAAAAAAAATAATTTTAATTTAAAATTCAATTATTTTATTATTTATTAATCATTAGGTTAAATTAAAATTTTTAAAATTTTTCATTTGATTATCGACGCTGGTTGTGCCGCCCTTGTAAGCGAGGATGTCTCAGTTGACCGGTAAAAATGTTAAAAACATTACCGTCACACACACAGAGCAAAAGGTAGAAAAGGACAGTAGGTCGCGCGGAGCCGCGGTGACTCTGTCACAGCCGTTGCCCAGCGCCTGCCCAGCCGAAAGCCATACAGCCCGGGCCAACAGGTTGTACCAGGCCGCAAAGGCCCAGCTGGAGCTCTCGGGAAATCTGAAGACGTCCATCAAGGAGGGCGTCCTCAGCAGTCTGTCAGGACTGCGTGGGGCCGTCCTCCAGGTGGATGAGACTCTTCGCTCCCTAGAGCTCCAGCTGGAGAGGCTGCGGGCCGAAAAGGAGTTAGAGCTGCGAGAGAAGCTCGCAGCAAAGGACAAGATTATAGAAAGGTTGGCCTGGAGCATAGGCGACTTAGACATCAGGGCTAAGATGGGGGAACTCATCACCAATACCGAGTCCATAAAAAAATGATCAATACAGACGTGATGGACCAGTTTGATGAGTATCCCCCGGGCAGGGCGCTTTGTGGCAATGTAAAGAAATTGGAGGGCTTAGTGCAAGAAATGAAGGATGTAAGGTTGAGTATCGAGACGACAGGAAAGAAAGTAGATGGGATGGCTGAGAAGATGGAATGCGCGGGAAGAGTGACAGAAGAGGTAAGAAAGAGAATGGAAGAGACGGGAACGAAAGTGGAGGTGATCGGGGCGAGGGTCGGGGAGGTCGGGGAGAGGGTTAAAGAGTACGGGGAAACCGTTAGGGAGGCCGGAAAAGCCGTGGAGACCCTCAAGGTCCCGGCGGCAACGTACGCCGAGACGTTGAGGGTCCCTAAGGCAAAGAATCGCCCTCTCCCCTGCAGACCGAGCCACGCCTTGATCATTTCGTCGAAGGAAGCGAAAGACACAAGCGAGAAAGTGGTGGAGAAAATAAGGGAAGCCCTCGACGCCCGAAAAACGGGAATACAGGTTGATAGGATCCGGAAAGTAAGGGACGGTAAGGTAGTGATCTGCTGCGGGAACAGGCCGGAGCTGGAGAAGGCCAAAAGCCGACTCAATGCTCGGGACGGCCTCGACATAGCGCCCGCGGCAAACCGAGACCCGCGAGTGGTAATACGTAACTTGCTCAGTTACAACTCCGAGGCTGACATCATTGAGTCTCTCAAGAGTCAGAACCGGAAGTTGTGGCTGGGGATGGACGATAGCCACTTTCGGGTCAAGGAGGTTTATAGGAGGAGGGCGCGGAACCCCCTTCAGGCCCACGTTGTCCTGCAGGTCTCCCCTCAGGTATGGCGTAGGATGACTGAGGCGGAGACCCTGTTTATCGACATACAGGGCCTGACTGCCGAGGACCAGTCACACTGCACCAACGGGTGCAGTGTTCCCGTTGCTTGGGGTACGGCCACGGCCGCAGATTTTGCAAGCAGAAGGTGGACCTTTGCGCCCACTGCGGGGGGGGGAGCACGACCGTGCGAAGTGCCCCTCCCGCGTGGACGGGAAGGCCCCAGTCTGCGTAAACTGCGACCGGGCCGGACAGCAGGCGACGGGACACAATGCCTTCGACGGCGACTGTCCGATAAGGCAGAAGTGGGAGGTTATCGCGCGCTCCTCCATAAGCTACTGAAAAGGGCCCCGCAGTAGATATGGTATGCGAGAGGCATTTTATTGACTATCAGGCCAACCTCCAGCGCAGCCGCCTGGCGACTCAGGAGTTGATAATGTCCGCTCATGGGGGTGGTGTCGGTGTCGCCCTGGTCCAGGAGCCTTACGTTGGCGCGGAGGGGCGGGTCGGTAGCTTCCGTGGCGTTAGGGTGATACAGAGGGAGTCTGCTAGGACCAAACCTGTCAAAGCGGCAGTCATGGTGTTCCGGGATGATCTGGATGTTCTTGTGAACCCCCTAATCATCACCGAGAATATTGTGGCTGTCGTTTTAAAGGCGGGCAATGGACCGTGGCGGCTGTCTCTGTGTACCTTGAGGGCACGGAGGATATCGAACCGTACCTTTCACTAAGTCGTGTCCTCAGTAAATATTTTCGAGAAATTACTTATCAGTGTAAATTACTTTTGCTTTTATCTTAGAGCCAGATCTGGTATACTATAACCCGTCAAAAAACTGTGTTCGGTCCTTTACGAAGTGAAATTCTAACTTTATTAAGCAGTGAAAAATAGTTAAAAGTGTCTTGTCACTGTTGAATAACCTGCGAGTGCACGGAACTTTGACCCTTCTAACAAAGAGCTAAACGTGAAGGTTCTGCGTACGCGCAATCTTCATTGCGCTGACAGTGCTACCAACCTCCCGGCGGCAAACTTCGTGTTGTGTTCCAGCGACGAATATAAGCGAACCTGTTGCATTTGGGCTATGTGACTAGTGGCGCCACCCCGACCACACGCAGAGTTCCGAAGTTTTTCAGCGAAAACAGAAAAGCACGTGGTCTGAAAAACTCCAAGAAGACACGTCAACAACCTGAAACTTCGCAGCAAGCAAGAGGCTCGTGGGAGAAGACCTTTCCTACAAGCAAAATATTTCTATCGTATATACCCCCTTTATTATTAACACTTGAAAATTGGGATTTTGGGTACATTTGACTCCTGAAATATCTGGAAATTTTCAAATCTGCAACTGCTATCTTTTGCGCGCTCACCAGAAGAAGACATCCTGAGGAAACCAGAATTTTGGCTTTATTAGACTAGTTGTAGTGATTAAAAAACTGAAAAATTTTTTGGGATATTCATTAATTATCCCACACTGTATTTTATTTTACTATTTTATTGACCGTCCCTATTGACGTTTTATTATTTTTTATTTTTTTTTATTTATATATTATATATTTTTTTTTTAAATTATCTGACGCATACCTGCCAACATGTTCGGCCTTAGAACCCCATCCTGCAAAACGACTGGCGGCAGTAAATCTCCGCCTAAACCGGGGGCGGTCGCCCCGTCAAACGTCAGGCGCAGCGTAGGCGAATGGAAAGCCGTAAATACTGGCTCTGCTCCCGCAGCAACGACATCGCAGGCTGGCTCTGCGAGAACCACAACAAAGACCGCTTCGACGCAGGAGAGCAGAACCGCTACCACGCCAGCGCTTGTGGTCGGTACCCCCTCTCCTCCAAAAGTCAAATACGCGGACCGGACTGCTGAGGCTAGGGCTTGCCTATTAAAGGCAAAACTTAATCTTAGCAGTTCCAAGAACTTAAAAAACGAAATAAAAAGCGCCCTCATGGAGGCCACAGAGCGTTTCTACCAATTGGTGAAGGAAGCCGAAAGCGAGCTGAAAGCCACTAAGTTGCGCTTGACAAAGGGAGGAGAGGTGGAGACAGACTCACGTAATCTGACCGTGGTGATAGACCCCTCACCGGAAGAAAGCAACACAAGCAAAATACTTCTTGCCATGGAAGAGCACACCAAGCTCTTAAAAGAAAATAATAGGAGAATGGAAGAGCTCAAGGAAAAGATAGACTGCCAGAGTAAATTCTTGGGTAAAGGTACTTTTGCGAGTGTGACCGCAACTGAACCAGCAAGCTCACTGCCTAAGCGCAGTACGCTGCATTCAGTTGTGGTCACCTCTAAACATGATGCAGAAACGGGTGACGAAGTCTTTAACAGAATAAGGCAAGCAGTAAATGCAAAGGAGGGGTGGATAAAAGTGGAAAAAATAAGGAAAGCCAAGGACAGAAAAGTAATAATAGGTCTGGAAACAGAAAAAGAGAGAAGTTTAATCAAGGCTCGACTTCAAAAAGAAGGTGTTGGCCTCATCGTCGAGGAAGTCAAAAATAAGGACCCACTTCTGATTCTGAAGAACGTTCTGGTTGTAAACACTGACGATGACGTCATTGGAGCGATGAGGAATCAGAACAAGGGTGTTTTTGATGGCCTCGACGGTGAGGAAAACAGGATCGAAGTTAAATATAGGAGAAGGACTCGAAACCCCCATGTAGGCCACGTCATTGTTAGCGTCTCGCCTACCATCTGGCGTCGGGCATTGGAGATAGGCACCGTGCACATCGACCTCCAACGTGTTAGAGTCGAGGACCAGACTCCCTTAGTCCAATGCACTCGCTGCTTGAGCTTTGGACACGGAAAGCGATATTGCAAGGAGCCTGCAGATCTATGTAGCCACTGTGGCGGTCCTCACATGAGGCAAGAGTGTCCAGACTGGCTTTCGGGCTCACCACCCGCTTGCCATAACTGTGCAAGGTCTAAGATGGAGCATGGCACGCAACACAACGCGTTTAGCCAAGACTGCCCGGTACGGAAAAGGTGGGATGACGTGGCCAGATCTGCCGTTGCATATTGCTAAAGGCACCACAAAGGAAAAAACCTATGGGGTATTACAGGCCAACCTCCAACGCAAAAAGCTTGCTACTAGTGAGCTTCTGATAGAGGCTGTGAAGCGCGGTACAGCGGTAGCACTTCTGCAAGAGCCGTATGTGGCTGGGGCGAAGGTAATGAGGAGTCACAGGGGCGTTAGAGTCTTCCAGAGCACTGACATAGGAGACGGGACTGTTAAAGCAGCAATAGCTGTATTTGACAAAGACCTTACGGTAAAACAGTACCCAAAACTCACCACTAACAACATCTCAGTAGTGGGGGTGCAGACCAGTGCCTGGGAGGTCACGTTTGTCTCGTTTTACTTTGAGCCAGACCGGCCCATCGAGCCCTATTTAGAACACCTTAGGCAAATAGCGCTCGCAGTCGGTTCTCAGAGGCTTATTATTGGAGGGGACGCCAACGCTAAAAGCACGTGGTGGGGCAGTCCGACGGTCGATCTGAAGGGTGAAGAGTTAGCGGGAACTCTTGGCGAGCTTGACCTTAATATACTGAATAGAGGGGAAATTCCGACCTTCGACACCATCCGAGGAGGGATACGGTACAGCAGTTACGTAGACGTTACCGCTTGTTCCAACGACATGTTGGACCTGGTAGACGACTGGAAGGTGGACGAAGGTCTCACGAGCTCGGATCACAACGGCATCGGGTTTGAGATCCACCTGAAAAAATCTAGAGGCAATAAAATCGAAAGAACGACCAGGAAATACAACACCAAGAAAGCCAATTGGCCCAAATTTCGTGAGAAATTCCGTCAATTGAAAATAGTGCACCAATTTACCATAGCTGAAATAGAAAAAATTAATGACACTAAACAAATAGACACTATGACATATAATCTAACCACTGCAATAGATGAAACGTGCAAACAAGTAATACCAATCAAAAAAGGCCGGGAAGAACTTACTTTGCCGTGGTGGTCCGAGAGACTCGCCGAGATGAAGAAGAAAGTCGCTACAATGAAGCGCAGGATCCGCTGTGCCGCCCCAATCCGGAGGTCGAGGGTCGTAGAAGAGTACCTTAACCAGAAAGAAGAATATGAGTTAGAGGCGGTCAAAGCTCAGACCGAGAGCTGGAAAGAATTTTGCGGGAAACAGGATAGGGAGGGGGTCTGGGAAGGAATCTATAGGGTAATAGGTAGGACGCGGCGTAGGGAAGAGGATATGCCATTGGAAGAGAATGGTGCCATGTTGGATGCAAGGGGCTCCGTAAAATTACTTGCAGAGACCTTCTACCCGAAGGATCTCCTAGAACACGATAATGCTCATCACCAATCTGTTAGAGCACTGGCAGAAGTCGTGAACTCTGGAGAACAAGGTGAACCTTGCGACCCACCGTTCACGATGGCAGAGTTAAAAAATGCTATGGAGTCTTTTAACCCCAGGAAGGCGCCGGGTTCTGATGGCTTTACCTCCGATATTTGTTGCCATGCCGTGGGTGATGACCCAGAATTATTCCTAGGGTTCCTCAACAAGTGCCTGGAATGCAGCCACTTCCCCTTGCCCTGGAAAAACGCAACAGTTGTCATCTTAAGGAAGCCGGGGAAAAGCAACTATTTCTCTCCCAAGTCGTATAGGCCGATTGGACTTTTGCCTATACTGGGAAAGATTTATGAAAAGATGCTGGTGGCCCGCCTTAAATTCTACCTCTTGCCAAGGATGAGTACTCGCCAATACGGGTTCATGCCGCAAAGGAGTACCGAGGACTCCCTCTATGCCCTTATGCAACACATCTACGGAAAACTAGACCAAAAAAGGATAGTTACGCTTGTATCGTTGGACATAGAGGGGGCCTTCGATAGTGCCTGGTGGCCAGCAATAAGGATCCGTCTGGCTGAGGAAAAGTGTCCAGTCAACCTTAGGCGGGTCATAGACAGTTATCTTAGTGATAGAAAGGTGACAGTTAGATACAGCGGGGAAGAATACAGCAAAGAAACAAATAAGGGCTGTGTTCAAGGCTCGATTGGGGGCCCCATTTTGTGGAACCTGGTTCTGGATCCCCTCTTAAAGGCGACAGCAAGTAGAGGTGTCTACATACAGGCTTTTTGCGGACGATGTCTTATTGGTGTTTGACGGGGACACAGCATTGGAAGTGGAAGAGTGTGCCGGTGCTGCTCTCGAACATGTTCAGGCGTGGGGTGTCCAAAACAAACTCAAGTTCGCACCACATAAGACGACCGCTATGGTGATTACGCGGAAATTAAAATACGATACACCACGCCTGAGGATGGGAGGGATCGACATCGGTATGTCGAAAGAGATCAAGCTCCTGGGTGTTACTATCGACCACAAACTAACCTTTAACACCCATGTCTCGCATGTTTGCAGGAAGGCAATCGGCATCTACAAACAGCTGTGTAGAGCCGCAAGGGTTAGTTGGGGACTTCACCCGGAAGTTATACGGGTGATATATGTGGCAACAGTTGAGCCCATAATACTTTACGCTGCAAGCGTCTGGGCACCGGCGGCCAAAAAGTTGGGAGTTATAAAGCAGCTGGGGACCGTCCAACGTGGAATTGCCCAGAAAATGTGTAGGGCTTATCGCACGGTCTCCTTGAACTCGGCACTGGTGTTGTCCGGAATGCTCCCCCTTGATCTTCGAGTTCGGGAGGCAGCGTCTTTGTATGAGGCCAAAAGGGGTGTGCCCCAGGCATCACTGGGGGACAGGGAGGTCGAGCGAATGGCTTCTGCACTCAAGGATCCCCACCCCGCAGTACAAGACACCCTGGAGTTTAACAGCCTGGAGAACCAAGAACAACTGGATAATAACAGTAACTACGATGTTCGCATCTTTACGGATGGAAGCAAGACGGGAGGAGGGGTTGGTGCCTCATTGTCCATATGGGCGGGTGAGGCCGAGACCAGAGCCCTCAAACTTGTTTTATATAAATACTGCACCGTTTACCAGGCAGAACTCCTGGCAATAACAAGAGCGACCTGGGAAATAACCAAGCTCAAAAAGACCTCGTTTGGGGTTTTCAGCGACTCTAAGGCAGCCCTCCAAACGGTTACGAACCCCGGAGCACACCATCCCCTTGCTGTAGAAGCTAGGGATAATATAAGATCTGCATCCCACCAAAACAAGATAGTGAACTTGTTTTGGGTCAAAGCTCACGTAGGACTTCTAGGTAACGAGAGGGCTGACCAACTAGCGAAAGAGGCCGCTGAGAACTCCAAACGTAAACCAGACTACGATCGGTGTCCAATTTCATTCATCAAGTGAAGTCTACGCAAGGAAACGCTTGATGAATGGAATCATAGATACAAGTCTAGCGACACCGCATCAATCACTAAACTGTTTTTCCCAGATGTGCGGGAAGCTTATGGTGTCATTAGGAAAATAGGTGCGAGCGGCTTAAACACGCAAATAATGACGGGGCACGGTGGGTTCTCCGAGTACCTGAATCGCATCAGGCGCAAAGACAGCCCATCGTGTATTTGCGACCAACACATAAGTGAAACGATCCCACATATTTTACTCGATTGTCCACAGTTCGCAAGACACCGCCTTAACATTGAAGCTACCTTAGACACGAACATAACAGCTGTAAGCGTCAAAGACATAATGATGAGCAAAAATGCGAAAATATTCCTCGATTATTGCCAATATGTAGCAAAAATAGTAATAGATCGTAATAAAACCGCATAAGAAAAAATGTTATCATAATATAGTGTGTTATATTATAGACTAGCATTATGTGAGAATAGCTTCATAATATCATGCAACTTGTGTACATAGAAATAAGTTTAGAATTATCAAATGTAAGTAAGTAAACGCTGTATCAAAATAATATATTTTTTCGTGTCTATAAATTTTAGTAGAAAATAAGAAATAGTAAGTACCTAAATAAAATTTATATAAAATTTGTAAAATAGATGTAAGGATAGAATAAGTCTGTAGGTAGGAAAAGAAAAACTTTAATTAAAAACTGTTGTCCCATTTACTGTGTACACCCTAAAACTTATAAATAAAAAATAAATAAATAAATAAAAAAAAAAAAATCTAAGAAGATAGATATTATAGATGGGAATCCCACCCAGTATAGACGCGAATGAGGAGGAATGAGAGAAAGATTAAGATTAAGTATGAGGCATGAAAGTACGAGAGGCATAAACGCGAGAACTTGAATGATAGTGAAGCTTAGTACAGGCTCCGATTATGTTGGAGGTAGCAGTATAAAAAAAAAAATAAAAAAAAAAACCGTACCTTTCGCAGATACGCGACTTTCTGGGTCGGGTCGGCACCGCCAGGATCCTCGTGGGCGGAGATTGGAATGCGTGGAGTCCGTGGTGGGGCAGCGCCGAGGAGGACTCTCGGGGGGAGTCCCTGAGGGGGTTCTTTGATGATATGGAGCTGCACGTATTGAACGAAGGAGTCGTCCCCACCTTCGATACGGTCCGTGGGGGCAGGCGGTACACGAGTCATGTCGATGTTGCCGTTTGCACTCACGGACTGTTGAGAAGCGTCCTTGAGTGGAAAGTGGACGACTCCGTGACAAGTTCTGATCATCGGGCGATACGTGTGGTTCTGGGTCTCAGAGTGCCTCCCGGGGGTAACACCCGGTAGACGAGTCGGCGCTACAACACCCGGAAGGCTGATTGGGGTCGTTTCACTGAGGAAATGCAAAGTGAGATATCCGCCCGGGGACTCACCCCGGAGCGAGTCGCCAACGCCCGCGACAAGGGCGAACTCGAAGGGGGGTGGTCACGGATTTTATTGAGTCCGTGACCGAAGCGTGTGGGAGGGCTATCCCCCCACACAGACCGCCCCGACCAAAGAGCGGCTTTCCTTGGTGGAACGACGAGCTTGAAAGGCTGCGGCGCGACGTGAACACAAAGCGGCGTAGGGGCCGATACGCGGACGGCGAGTCCGCGGGGCGCCCCTCCTTCCTGAGCAGGACCAGCTTCCCCTCCTTCCACACACTGGGAAACTGACCCTGGCCGAAGCATGCCGTGAAGAGCCCCCTCAGC